>PVLC010011916.1:0-45755 GCA_004027655.1 Graphiurus murinus
GAGAGAGAGAGAGAGAGAGAGAGAGAGAGAGAGAGAGAGAGAGAGAGAGAGAGAGAGAAAGAGAGAGAGAGAGAGAGAATGACTGAGAATGAATAGCATGCCGTATATACATCACAAGAAATCTAGACAAGTGTAGTTGCCCTCTCAGAGGCAAATTAGTGTAATAGACAAATGTAGTTCAGATTTAAGAAAAGAAAGACTGATGATCCCAAACTACAATCCAGTTATGTCAAAAATACAAGGCATGGGGAGCTGACCTCCAAGTCTCCACACATGACTCTCTGATGGAAAAGAAAAGATTTTCCATAATCTACTAAACCACAAAATTTCACCAAGGTTGCCGTGGCCATCATAATTCTGAGAAAGATGTTACTGGGAAAAAAACAATTCTTGTACTACACAATGAGACAAAACACCAAAACCCATTCCCACACTCTATCCTATTTAGAACTTAGAATGAATGGCTCATATATTAGAGGTAATGATGCCCTTGCCTCATAATTCAGTTTCTTGGGCCTAAAAATCTAAAATTTCAGTCAACATCTTAAGTAATAAATGGCCAATTTCTTTTCTTCTAAGGAGAGTCACCAATGAGTATCAAACCCATTCCATTATCCAAGTCCTCAAATGCAGTTAACCAAAGCAGTCAGAGAGCAGAATATTAAAAAATATGAAAACTAAAAACCCCTGCAATGACTAACCACAAGGTGACTTGTACAATAACCATCCACATGATTATTAAAAATTTGAAAAACAACAGCAATACAAGACCGAGTCAAGCATGGATTGAAGAATTCATCTTGGATTTCAGCTGGCAAGGAACTCTGTTCATATTTCTAACACCAGGTCAGAGATTCCCAAGATGAAGCTTTCTCTCAGCCTGTGGAAAGTTACCATTCCAGTGCAACTTCCAAGTACCACATTCTGAGTTATAGTTTGCTCTGCAATGCATTTTTTGAGATATGGTTTAGAAAATAACCTCTACACACATAAATACAAATTCATATAGCCCAGTAAAATCTATATCTACATAGGACATTGATGGAATTAGTTATTATGAAAACATATTTAATATATGTCTTTAATAATAGACCTGAATACAGAAGATGAACATTCATGATTTAACACTGAGATATGGGCTGCCATAGGGAAAATAGTGTCCTTCATGGTAATAGAGTACACAGTAAACATCCTTCAAGTAGAGATTCATCGTAGAATTGATAGTGTCAGAACACTATTGGCCAGAAGGCATTTGTGATTTGATTATCCTCATGTGCTTCAAAATCTCAGAGACAATACTGCTGTCCTTGGTAAAATATAATTCTTTCTGTATTTGTGTGGTACTGGGGATTGAACCCAGCGGCATTATGATTCTGATATACACCCCCAGACCTATTTTTTTTTTAATTTTTAAAACAAGTCTTGCTTACTTGCTGAGGGCCTCATGTAGTTGGTTAGGCTAGCCTCAAATATGTGATCCTCTTGTGTCAGCCTCCCAAGAATTTGTATTACAAGCATGTGCCACCATACCTGGCATAAAATATAATTTTAAAACAATGACTGTGTTGACATCAACCTGCTACAACACGTTCTTCCCAACCTTCAACAGTTTCTCAGTATATATTTATTTTATATGAGATTTATCTCTGTGAAAAAATGGTTATTTGTCTTATAAGATGTCCCATAAAAAGAAATTACCTGAAGATTTTCATAAATTGTATAGTAGTATGGATTAATTGATACACTTATATTTATCTACATTTGAAGACAAGAAAAATGGAACAAAACATTAAGGGCAATACACAAAGAATTGTATGGCATATGTTTGTATCACACTGAACCTCACTATGATGTATAATTGCAGTGCACAAATAAAATTATAAGAAAGGGAAATATTACATTTATAAATGTAGAAAACATTTTACAAGTTATAAAGGGATTAATAAGAAAATTAAATTTAAAATATTGAGAGAAAAGTAGAACTTTCAATTTAGCAATTTAACAAATGGATAAATAAATCAAAGAATGGCAGGAAAAAAAGAAAAAGTGTTGATGAAAATTAAGATAATGCTAAATAAGAAATTTAAAATAATAATGACCTTCACTAAGTAAGTAACTGTGGTGATACACTTTTTGAGCATTAATAATATGAATAATTTTCTTTTTTTTTTCAGTAATGGGCATGGAACCTAAGGACATTGTACCCTCAATTACATCCCCAGCCCTATTTTATTTTTTATTTTAAAGCATTATCTCTCAAAGTTGCTGAAGGGTCTCACTGACTTGCTGAGGCTTCCCTCAAGCTTGAGATCTCCAGTTTTAGCCGCCCAAGGACTTGAATTACAGGTGTGTAATTAATGTAAAACAAGGTCTTGCTAGGTTGCTGAAAGTTGCCCTGAGTTGCTGAAGCTGTCCTTGTATCTGCAGTTCTATCTCAGTCTCGTAAGTACTGGGGTTACAGGCATATGCCAACACAGATAGCTTTCATGGGGACTTTTTAATTTAATTTACTACCATTCCATTTATTGATTCTCAGTTTTATGGGGATCTTAACACATTTTGTTAAATACATGCAAAAATATTTGATGATTTTTTTTTTTTTGCGGTACTGGGGCATTCTACCTCTGAGCTACACCCCCAGCCCTATTTTTTATTCTTTAATTTGAAACCGAGTCTCACTAAGTTGCGGAGTGCCTCACTAGGTATCTGAGGCTAATGAAATTATTAATGGAACTTTTTCTGAGTTTCTACTTTTCAATTAACATATATTAAGTATACAAATTTATTGTGCACATTCAATACACGGATAAAAAGTTTTCTCTCAAGTGTATACAACTTTTAACACTCAAATCAGGATAATTATTATTTCACTGTGTTAGGAACCTATGGAACTGTCCTTTTGTACTTATTTTGAGACATATAATAAATTTTCCTAAACTATTGTCACTCGACTTTGTTATAGAATACAATTTATTCCTTCTTCCCAGAGAGTATTTTGGGTAACTGGCAAACAGCACAGCTATCGTTCCTAGCCTCCAGTGATAATTATTCTACTCTCTGCTTTTATGACGTCAGCTCTTTTTACTTTTATATAAAATTTACTTTTATATAAAATTTTGTTTTAAATTAATTGCTAGTATACAGAATTACAATTAATTTGTATTGACCATGTATATACTGAACCATTACTGGGTATGTCTTTTTAAAAACTACAATTTTATTTTAGTTGTACCTTAGAATTTTTCTATACAGAATATCATGTGATTTGCAAATTGAGATGATTTTTCTTTCTAATCTGTATTTCTTATATGTATTTTTCCAACATAAGTTTCATGGCTATATCATTCAGTAAATATGTAAGAGAATTGGCAAGAGTAAATATTCTTGTCATTTTTTTTTCATAGGAAAATTACTGAGATTGCATGATAACATCTTATATGAGCTTTTTTTTTTTTTTTTTTTTTTGTGGTACTGGGGATTGAACTCAGGGGCGTTCTACCTCCGAGCTATACCCCCAGCCCTATTTTTATTCTTTATTTTGAAACCGAGTCTCACTAAGTTGCAGAGTGCCTCACTAGGTAGCTGAGGCTGGCCGCGAACCCGGATCCTGCAGTCTCAGCCTCCCAAATGCTGGGATTACAAGCGTGCGCCACCACGCCCGGCTGCCCTTATGTGAGCTTTTAGTGGATTCTCTTTTCTGGTGGGGAACTTTTCCTTCAATGCATAATTTGTTGGGTTTGACTTCCAGGAATATGTTCTGGTTTTGCCAAATGCTTATGGCATATCTTCACAGATGATCATTCTTTTCATTGTTCTGATTATGTACTCAATTATGTTGTTTATTTTGTATGTTGAACTAAACATAAATTCCCAAGAAAATACATTTTATCATAATGCATAATTTGTACATGCTACTGATTTATTTTGATGAGATTGCCTTGAGATGTTTTACCTTTACATTCATAAAGCATACTGACTTGTCATCTTCTTTTACTATAATGTCTTTCACTGTTTATAGTGTCAGGATAAAATGATCTCATATGATGTGTTGGGAAATGTTTAATCTTTTCATTGTTGATATTATTATTTGAAGAGCGTATAATGAATTGTTATTAATTCTTTAGATGCTCAGAATGATTCAGCAATGAAGTCATCTCAACTTGTGCAGCAGTTGACTCCTAACAACGATTATGTGAGCTTTGAGAGGGATCCTTCGCCTCTTAGTCATCATGAGATCACAGTATGCCAATCTTGATTCCTGACCCACAGAAACTGTGAGTGGTGTGTGTGTGTGTGTGTGTGTGTGTGTGTGTGTGTGTGTGTGTGTGGTTTTGAACCACTAATGTATGTGATAATTTGTTACCTGACAATAAGAAAGAAACAGAGTTCTATTCAAATCTACTGAAATATCCTAGATGAAATACTGAAACAGGAAGATGACATAAGAAGCAATTCAGGTAAAATTAAAGTCTGTAGTTCCAGCCACAGTTTTTTACTTGTGTCAACTTCCCACTTTTCATAAATATACTATAAGATGCAACTTGTTAACATCATGAAAAGCTGATTGATATATGAATCTCTCTGTATAAATTATTGAGACTTATTATAAATCTAAATTTATTTTAAAAGTATGTTTAGTATTTTTATACAAAAAAAGAAAACTGTCTTAAAATAGACATTAACCAAAGACCTTGGAGCTCAGGTGATAAGTGGATATGTTCAGAGAGAACACCAGAGTACCTTTTCTCATTATCCACCTCTCCAAACACAGGTGCACCTGCTCGAGGAAGACACCAAGCACCAGTGCTCTCTTCCTTTTTCCTTGGTCTCTTCGTCATACCCATTACGTAGTCACTGGTTTTACTATCAGTAATCACGTCTTCAAAGATAAGTGCCATCATCTCATGAACCCCAAGGTACCCAACTTTCACACATTGTCATAGAGCGTATCTAATGATGCCACCAAAACCTTTTTGAGAGATGTGATATCCAATCAATAGAAGCTAATATTGAGATATGTCTGTAACAGGGAATAAACATCATATCTCTTCATTCAGAAGAATGTTTATATTTAGAGGATTTTCTTTTTCTAGATTTCAAAGGTTAATACTAATTTAAAGCCTTTGAGAAAAAACTTGTGAAATTTAATTTCTTTTCTATTGAATCCAGCAGAAATTTTTCGAGCATATATTTTGTTGACACACACACACACACACACACACACACACACACACACACACACACATCTTACCAATTGTCAACCCAAAAAGTGTAGAAAAGGTATTGCCATAGTCAGGTGAGTCAGTGTGTGTGTGTGTGTGTGTGTGTGTGTGTGTGTGTGTGTGTGTGTAGAAGATAGATAGATAGATAAATAAATAAATAAATAAATAAATAAATAGGCTGGTAGGTAGATAGGTAGATGATAGATAGATGAATAGATATACAGAATGATAGCATGATTTATGAGGCCAGTTCTTAAAAAGACCTGGAATTAATTTTACATTACTGGGTATTTGAAAGTGAAGGCACACGTGTGATGCACCTAAGCAATGTACACAAACACAAATACACACACAAACACCTAATTAAAACAGCAGAACACATGGTAAATTACATTGGTAAAACACAGTATATTTTTCATAGGCCACTGTTTGTGTGTGTGTGTGTGGGGGGATTGAACCCAGAGGAATTCTACCTCTGAGCTATACCCCTAGCCATTTATTATTATTATTATTATTATTATTATTATTATTATTATTATTTTATTTTGAAACAAGGTCTCACTAAGTTGTTGAGAAGGCTTGGATCAGCTGATTAGCTGGCCACAAACTTAATATTCTACTGTCTTATTCTTCCAAGTACTAGATTACAATTGTGCACCACCACACCCAGCTTTTAGGCCACTTTTTATAAATTTTACTAAGAACATATCAATATTTTAAGAAAACTGTGTCACTTGAAATGTAGAAAATGAGATTATGACTTTATATCAGTGTATTGATTTCTTATTTTTAGAAAAATCTATAAATAATATTTTTAAAAATTGTAGCCTGCTGATTACAGACAAATTTCCTTTCATAGAATTTATCCTGTTCAAAAATTTCTTAACCTCCCCAGTTCCTCTGCAACTTACTTAAAACTTCAGATTTGCCCTACCTCTCTTTCTACTCTTAGGTAAGTCAGTCATTATACTTTAGGGCAAAGTTTATTTTAGCATACAAAATTATTTCTCATTAAAATGAAAAAAAATCTCTACTTTTCTAAATCTTCTTTACCAAACATATACCCTCATGCTTATTATATTTTTATATCTCTCCCTTATTGTTACTTTCTTTATTTTTCCTTACTTAAATATATATTTTAAACAATCTTCAAATAAATCTTCAAATTTAGACAAAATTTACATTTCTTAAATCAAATAATATTTCAAATGACTCAGATATTTTGTCTCTTTACTTAATGCAATATAGTTTATATACTTTTAATTACATGAATACTTTACATATAAATATAAGCATATATTACATTTAGCTTCACCTAATTATTCCTATATTACTGTTGAAAATGGAGCTATTAAATGAACAATAAATATTTTAAACTTTTTCCTTGTCAAAGAAAAACACTATCTGTCTAATTGCTGTCCTTAATAAGCAAGAAGCAATGCATGATATTGTATGTTTATTTTCATATTTGTTCTTAGATAAAACATATTTCTATTGTTCTGTGCATCTAACACATTAAATGAAACCATGTCTAGGTATCAAATTTATCCAAATTACATGATGACGATTTTGACAAAATTTTTATTTTTAATTTACTAACAAATTAGACAGAAAAATGTAAACATGAGTTTATATAAAGACAGTTAAATTCAAATTACATTAGGACACACTGTGAAACAGTAAGGTTATCTGTTCATATGGTTTAATTTTGAGGTTTTCATTTACATTCCTATGAAGGCTTTGGATGAAAATTTTCAGGTAAATCATTCCCATAATAGCATATATTTTTAAGAAACCTCTTTATATCTTATTTCCCTTTTCTCAGTCTAAAATGAGTTTATGAGTTAATTCTTGGAACAGAATTAAATATCAAACTTCCAAGAAACTTTTTTGGGGGGTACTGATGATGGAAACCAGGGGCATTCTACCTCTGAGCTACACCCCCAGTCCTGTATTTTATTCTTTATTTTGAAACAAGGTCTCACTAAGTTGTAGAGGGTCTCACTAAGCAGCTGAGTCTGGCCAAGAACCCATTTCCTCCGGTCTCAGCCTCCCATGTACTGGGATTAAAGCATGGGCCACCACGCCAGGTCCAAGAAAACTTGAATAACAAAATTATTTTTCTCTTAAACAAAATTGTCAAGAGATTAAAATTAGGCAGTGATAAGAAAATAAAGAAATAGAGAGTAAAAAAATCCATTACATGTTAACCCTTTGATTTTACTTTCAGTTTAGCTGAAAAGAAATTACAGAAAATTTGAAGATCAATCAAACATATCAAGTGAGGTGTGCAGAAGCAAAAGTGAACTCATTATAAAATGGCCATAAGATATAAACTTGAGAATATTTATATTGAATAGTAGAGAGGAAAATACCTGTCAAATAGGCATAGTGGCTTAGGGAGCCCCCACCAACCTAATCCTAGGAATTATGGCAGCTTACTTTGACAGGTTTGAATTAACTTTTGTCCAGTGCTACTGGGAGAAGCATAATTTAACAGGTTTGAGCTTTAGTCTTTAAAAACTTCCCCTTGTCAGGCATGAATTTGCATACTGTCATCCCAGTATTTGGGAATCTGAGACAGTTCAAGGCCAACCTCTAGAATTTGGTGAGATGTTCAGTAACCTAACAGCAACCTGTTTCAAAGCAACAAATAAAAATAAGAACAGGAAGTATAGTTCAGATGCAAATGTCTCTGGATTCAATCCCCAATACCAAAAAAACAAAAAAACAAAAAAAAACTTCCCCTTTCCTCAATTTCTTTGATTATGCCCATAGTTTGCTATGGTGAGTATATCTCTATTGAAATGGTCTGCTATTTCCACTGCAACACTATTTCCAAACATTTGTTATTTTTATGAATAACAACTCCTTGTTACTTTATTTTAATTTTAATATCTGGCAAACAGGAAGGGATCTGGAGCAATATCACCTCCTGAGAGAAACTGCCATCTGGTACCAAGTGTAGCACTGACGTTGAACCCTCTGCATTCCCCATTTCCATGGCTCAATTTTTCTGCCTCGGTGAGTCTTCTCTAAGGTCAACCTTCCCTATTTGGGGTTAGAGGCTCCTTAATGAGTTTATTCTGATTGCTTGAAATGAGTCATTAAGTACAAAGATGAACTTTCTAGACCCCATGTTTTGGGTGAGTAGCTCCATTAAGTTTCTTTGGACTGGCAAAGAAAGTAAAGGTAATTTTAACTTATCATGAATCTTGGTTGGACTAGTGGCTAGAATATAACTCCAAATACCCATTTATGAGCTATTCAGGGGACATTCCATATCTAGTTATAACAGTCTACCCTACGTCCCTGAAGAGCTCATGGTCATTTTAGAATTCAAAACTCATTAGTGCATCCCCAAGAGTTCTCAAAGCCTTAACAGTTCCAACCACTTAAAAGTGCCAAAATCCAAATTCTTCTCTAATACTCAAGGTGACCTCTTGGCTGTGAGCCCCTGTAAAAGAAAATAAAAATATAAAGAAAGAAACATGCATCCAGTGTACAATGACAAAGAATAAACAATTGGATTCCAAAAGAGAGAAAGAGGACCATAGAATGAAGGAATGGGACCAAAACTTTATTGAAATCCAGCAAGAGAAGCATTTAATCCTGTAGCTTTGTTTCTGGCATCTGGATACATTGTAGTGAGATACAGTCTCCAGGTGGCCTTGGATCCCTGCCTGTGTGGCCTGCTGATTGTAACAGGGGGCATATTGGCTCTTACAGCCTGGCTCCATGTCTTACAGCTTGTGTCCATTCCTTGCTGTCCTTCTATGTCTCTGTCATTTCTAAATCACAGATTTTCTTCTTGTAACCTTGGATTCACCCTCACAGCTTCACAAATTGCCCTGTTTTGGTGTTCTTGCAGGAATTCTGACCCTGCTACACAATGCCTGGATTCTTAGGCTTTCCTTTGAAATTTGGAGAGAAGTCTCCATGATGCCTTTATTCAAGGAAAACCAGCATTCCATGAACACTGTTAGCACTGTGATGTACAACTAGAAGGAAAGGTAGTCATACCCTCTTAAATCACTGCTGCTGAGCCAGTTTTTTTTCCTTCGTTCCACTCTTTGAAGTGTTCCAACCACATTCCTTTTTTTTTGTTCCTATGCAAAACATTCAACCTCCCTTCAGCTATCTTACTTTCTACCACAGCACCATCTCTCTGGGCCCTAGCTTTACACTTGTTTTCTGGACAAACTGCAAGTCTATAAAGTCTCTCTACATTGCTTTCCACTACTGAAATTTATTGTACAATTTGTTGATTCATAATGCAGTTTGGATACTTTGCTCTTTTGAGATTTTCTCTGCCAGCGTAATCAGTCCATCGTATGTTTTTATTTTTTCTGTGGTACTGGGGATTTAACCCAGGGGCATGCTACCTCTGAGCTATACCGCCAGTCCTATTTTTATTCTTTATTTATTAACTAAGTTGCAGAGAACCTCACTAGGTAGCTGAGGCTGGCCATGAACCCAGATCCTCCAGTCTCAGCCTCCCCAAATACTAGGATTACAAGCATGTGTCACCATGCCCTGCTAGTCCATTATACTTAAAATTGGGCCTCACACACATATTTCAGGACATGGGCAAATTGCCAATAAGTTCTTTATTATAATGTAACATATTTGGCCTCCACTCCATTTTCCTATTGAGTCCTCTTTGCCCTCTGAAATCATCTGATCACAGTCTCTATAGTTTGTCTTTCTAGTCACTTTGTGGCTCCTCCAATTTCATCTCACAAAACACTTCCAAAGGTTCACAAAAACATGGTCAGACATAGATATAACAGGGGCCTCACTTCTCTGATGCCAATTTCTGTCTCAGTCAGCATTCTCACTGATACTATCCAAGAGACCTGACCATGCATCTTAGAAGAAGGAAAGTTTATTTACTCTCAGTGTTTTGGAGATTCCAGGTTCAGTCCACATGAGACTGGTGTCTATGAATCTCAGGGCATGGTGGCTGGAAGCAGATAGAGAGAGAGAGAGAGGAGAGAGAGAGAGAGAGAGAGAGAGAGAGAGAGAGAGAGAGAGAGAGGGGAAGGAGAGAGGGAGGGAGAGGGAGAGGGAGAGAGAGCGTGCGCATGGGCTCTGCTGTTCACATCACAGAAACTTCAAGGAGAAAGCAAGGGATCTGCTCTCAAATTATGGAGGCCAGAAGCAAGAGAAAACTAGCAGGCAAGGGGATTCGAAGTCACAAGCACAACCCCGAGTCCACACCCCAGGAACCTACCTTCCCTAGCTACACCCCCTAGACTAGTTTAGAGCCCAGGAATATCCATCAATTACAACCCTTATGACTCAATTACATCAACTCTGAATATCAATTTATAAGCCTTTCAGGGAACATTCTATATCCAGCTATAACACTCAAATCTTTTTTTCTCCTCTAAGTTGTTCTCATTAGGTATTTTGTTCATAATGATAGAAAGGCTAATAACATTTGCATGCATTTTTCTTTAGATCTCCTTGTTTTCTATTCCTTATTTTTCTGTGCTTTTTCAAATTCCACTCTGTCTTGTCATTGGAAGAGTTTAGTTTGCACTGGTAGTTTCCTCCCACAACTTGAACTCATGTCCCTCCTTCTATTCTGGAATGAAAAAAATGTTTAAAACCCAGCAATTCTTGTACTTATTGTACAAACAGACTTAGATATTCAAAGAGGCCAGATAAACTTAGAGGTAATTGTATGATTTTGTCCTTTTTTCTATTATTAGAGTACATTAAATTGGCCAGATGTTGTGGCATACAAATTAGTGAGACCCTGTTTCCAAATAGGAATAATAATAAAGTAGGGTTGGGCTGTAGCTCAGAGGTAAAATACTCCTGGGAATAATAATTGTTTTTGTGTGTTGAGCCATATTTGCACTTCTGAGATAAATACTCTTGGTTATGGTGAGTAATAGTTATTTGTTGCTCATTTATTTCCATAATATTTCTCCAAGGATTCTCTGCTCTAGTTTTATTCAGCATACTATTCTTTCATTTCCCTTTCTTTTCATGTCTTAGTCTAGTAGTAGTAATATCCAGATAATCTGACCTTACAGAATGCAATAGGAAATGTTCTTTTCTCTTTTATCCTTTGAAGAAGTGTTACTGAATGATTGTAATTTTCGAGGTTTTCATAATTTCTGGTGAAGCAATCTATGCATAAGTAGGGAATTTACTCCTAACAGCAGTAACATAAACTCAGAAGAGGATCCTTCCTCAGTTGAGACTTGAGAGCTCAGGATTTTTCATTATCTGCGTCTTGTTGTTGACTCAGCAAACCTGTGAGTAATATACGTGTCGTGCCAACATGTGTGTAATTTGTTATGCTGTAATAAATAATAAGTACACAAGATAATAAATGTAATATGGTATCCTGGATTGGATCTTGGGACATAAAAATGCCATTATTAAGAGGTAGATGAAATGTGGGTAAATAACATAAATCAGTTTTGGTTTTCTACCACTGTTGGTTTCTCAGGTTCCAGCTATATTCTATGCCAGCACAAGATGTTAGATTAAGAGGAAGGCAAATGCATATGAAACTCTCTGTAAACACTCTTCAACGTTTCATAAGTATAAATTTATTTTCCAATAAAAGTATTATTTCCCAAGTGTTAATTAGGCACTAATCTAGTAAATATAGAGAAAAATAACAACAAAATTAACCATGTACTAAGGTGATGAATAGATATGTAGGGAGGATTAGCAAAGTACCTTCCTTCATCTGCATTCCAAACACATAGAAAATGCTTTAAGACTTTGTTAAGCTTAAAAAGTGTTCCTTCTTTTTTAATTTTCCATAATTATTTCCATTACCAAAATACAAGCTATAGTGTAACTTACCAACTTTTCAAAATAGGTGTCTACTATGTTTTGAATACTTCTTGACCTTGCCTTCCAAAGTTCCATGTGCTAAATGTTGGATTCCAGTGTGCCAGTGTTAACCATTAAGATGCAGGGATCCTAGTGGGAAGTCACTGAATCACTGAGATTGCCATCCTCTGTAATGATTAATGTAGATCTCATGGACTCCAAATGAGTTCAAGACAAAGAAGGCAGTTATAAGAAGTGTGAGCTGAGATCATGAATCTTTTGTTTCCTGTCTCCTCAGGAAATGTCTCCAGCATACACCCCATCCACGATACCCTCTTCCATGTTGTGATGTAGCAAGGACTTCATGAGACATCAAACAGATAGGACCATCTGGTCTTGGACTTTCAGCCTCCAAACTGTGAGCTAAGTTTCCCTTCTTTTAATTGCAAAATACCTACCCTGAGGTTTGGTATAGTACAGAAAATAGAAGCAATGCTGTACCCCACATATACTAGATATCTGTAATTACAGACCTAGACAGTGTTTTTTGAGGATCCCATTAAAACATTTTGGAAGACATGACTTCTGGGCATAACTCATGAATTAAAATATCAGTGAGATGGGATATAAATTATATTTCTTCATTCAGGTGAGTATTTTCTTGGAACAGGATCTTATACTTCTTGAAGTTTTCAATCAAGGATTACATATTCAAACCTTTGAGGAAACTCTCTCATAGTTAAATGCATATTTTACATACTCAGTCATGAATTATTTGGGATCATATATTTTGTTGACAGACACATCATGGGGTTGTAATATCCATCACTAAGCTGAAAGCCACAGAGTAGGTATCATTAGGCTAGTGGTAAAGTGGGTACGAGATTTTTAAAAGTTTGTAAACATGAAGGTTTACACTAGTCCTGACTTTCATACTCCTGAAAGTGAACTCTTAAATACCAGAATGTTGAATGGCAAGTGATTGACAACGTATTTTGCACATTTGGAGAAAGCCTGGTAGGAAAAGGAAGTGGATGAAAAGCAGGATGAGTTATATGCTCAACCCTCCATCCAGTGAGATTGCCACAAGTTGAATGAGGACTCCGCATACATGCTGGATAAACAAAGAGAGGTCTGTCCACTCACTCACACAACTCCCTGTGCACAGGCACATCTCTCTGTTGGGCACCATCATGTTTGTGTTCAGGAACCACATCTTCAAAGCCTGCACAGCCATGGGACTGTACACCACACTCCATGGACATCCACGGAGTCATGACGCTTGCTTTTATGATCCATCATCAAGGAGCACATTACCCACACTACACTCAAAATTAGTGAAAAATGAGATGTTATTGATCAGATCAGTAAAGCAGATATTTAGGTGCTATAATTTGAGCCAATTATAATTCAAGGAATCTTGTAATCCTATCAAGTCATAGAGAATGATGGCTTCATTCAAATCCATATTCATCATCTTTAAAGAAAGAGGTTCATTCCATTGTTTTCATCATCACAGGAGTTCCTAGAAAAGTGAAGTGACTTGTCATATCCACTTATTCTCTTCTTTTCATTAAATATAATATCCTTTATTATAACCCATACTTTGAATATTCTCACCATATTCTTCAGAAACAACAACAACAAAAAGATACTATGATAGGTGAAGAATGACACATAGTGGATATGAATAAGCAATAGACCATCCAAGAATGGCAGTAGAGGTCAATGAGCTGTTAATGTTCATGGTGATAAAAGACCAGGCAGGACTGGGGATGCTATTCAGTGGTAGAATGCTTGCCTAGCATGTTTGAAGTTTTGTTTTTGATGTGCATCCCTGCCAATAAAATAGAAAGCACAGGCAACAAAACTGTATACTATGATGTCACAGGCACAGAGGACATACTAGGGAACACACTGTCCCCACACATGACTCTCTGGTAGCACTAAAGATAGGATTTCGCTCAGCTTTTTAAACCTGTAGCCAAATTTTACTGAAGTCTCCTGTCCAGGATAATTCCCAATGGGATCTCATTGCAAATATTCCAAAGTCTTATCACATCATGCAAGGATCCAATACCCTGTCTCCACACTCAAGCCTTGATTTGAATTTCTGTATTGATAGATTCTGGTAGAGAAGAACTTATTTATTTGACATCTGGATTTGCTGTCAGCCATTTTTTTTTTTTTTGCGGTACTGGGGATTGAACTCGGGGCATTCTACCTCTGAGCTACACCCCCAGCCCTATTTTTTATTCTTTATTTTGAAACCGGGTCTCACTAAGTGCCTCACTAAGTAGCTGAAGCTGGCCGTGAACCCAGATCCTCTGGTTTCAGCCTCCCAAATGCTGGGATTACAAGTGTGCACCACCACACCCAGCTCAGTCAATTTTGATCATGTAAGATTTGAATGTTTTACATTAATGGATATGCTTTTTAAAATGTATTTACTATATAGAAACAAGAAAGTATATATTTAGTAGTATACTGTGTAAGTTAGCCTTATCACTGCTGTGACTCAAACATACCTGATGAAAACACCTTAAAGGAAGGAATACTTATTTGCTCATAGTTCTAGAGTTTTCAGAGGGTTCAGTTCATTGTAGGCTAGGGGGAGTCTGTGCAGCTCAGGGCATGCCAGCAGGAGGCAGGGATAATGTGTGCAAGGACTTTGCTCTCACATCATGGAGGGTGGAAGCAAGATAGAGCTAATAAGGGGAGGATGGACCATATATAACCCCCAAGGCCACACCCCTGTGTTCCTTTTCCAGCAAACAAGCCCTGACTCTGTTATATGCAGGCTCATGGGGACAATCTTAATCCAAACCATAAGATATTGTGCAATGTTTCAATCACTTTAAACATATCTATATTTCCAAACATTTATCTCTTTTTATTGAGAAAACATTCAAAATAATTTCTTATATATCTTTTCAAGAGTTAGAATTTGCCAACATCTATTTTATCTATAAATTTATTGAGGGATTATGAAATACATAATCACTTTTTTTATTCATCCAACTATGTAACAGCACACAATATTTTTTGTCTCTTGTATAACTGTAACTTAGTACCACTGATCAACCTTTCCCCATATCTCCCTCCTTCCTTAATTTCCTCATCCTCTGATAACCAACCTTCTATTCTGATCTTCTGAGATCAATTTTTTGATTTGAGCATATGAATGAGATCATGCAGTAAATGTGATTCTGAGCCTGGATTGTTCCTTTGGGCAAAATAATTACTTCCATCCATTTCACAAATGTCAAGATTTAATTCTTTGTTATGGCTGAATATTACTACAATGTGTGTGTATACCATACTTTCTTCACCCAATAGTAGGGTGGTGGACACTTGGGCTATTTCCATTTCTTGGATATTGTGAATAGTGCTACTGTAAACATTTAATATCAGATATATCTTCAGTATAATGATTTCATTTCATTGTGGTGTGTTCTGAGGAGTGGAATTGGTGAATTGCATGGTCGTTCCATTTTTAAGTTTTTTGGAACCTCCTCATTGTTTTCCATAATAGATGAGCTAACCCACATTACCTCTAATAGTGTTCAAGCATTCCTTTCCCTTTACATGTTTGTCAGCATTTGGAAAGTGTTGTCATTTATATTATATGCCCTTTACTGGGGTGAGGTGATATTGTAATTTTGATTTCCATTTCCTAAAGTGATTTGAATGCTTTTTCATATCCTGTTTTCCATTTGTATATCTTCTTTTGGGAAATATATATTTACATATACTGCCCATTTTTAAACCATGTTAATTGTCTTTTTCTGTTGAGTTTTTAAGTTCCTTATATGTTTTATAAATTAACCCCTGTTAGATGTATAGTTTGCAAATACTTCCTATCATTCTCTTGGTTGCTCTTTCCCTCGATCTTTTTTTTTACTTTGATGTGCAGAAATGCTTAGTTTGATGTAATATCGTTTTTCCTGTTTTTATGTTATTTCCTATTGTTTAGGGTCTTCTCCAAAATTTTTTGTCCATTCAAATGTCATGAAATATTACTGGTTTGTTTTCTCTAGTAATTTTCTGGTTTCTGGTTTTATATTTAAGTTTTATTTTTTTGAGGTACTGGGGATTGAACTCAGGGTATTCTACCTCTGAGCTATACCCCTCAGCCCTATTTTTAATTGTTTATTTTGAAACAAGGTCTCACTAAGTTGTGGAGTGCCTCACTAAGTAGCTGAGACTGGTCTCGAACCCGGATCCTCCGATCTCGGCTTCCCAAATGCTGGGATTACAAGTGTGCACCACAAGCCCGGCTTCTTTTTCTTTCTTTTTTTGCAGTACTGGGGATTGAACCCAGGGGCATTCTACCTCCGAGCTATACCCCAAGCCCTATTTTTTATTCTTTATTTTGAAACAGGGTCTTGCTAAATTGTGGAGTGCCTCACTAAGTATCTGAGGCTGGCCGAGAACCCAGATCCTCTGGTCTCAGCCTCCCAAATGCTGGGATTACAAGTGTGCGCCACCATGCCCGGCTTATATTTAAGTTTTTAATCCAATTTCATTTGATTTTTGTATTTGATAAAAGATAGGGCTCTAGTTTCATTCTTCTGCATGCACATAACCAGTTGTTCCAGATTAATATATTGAAAAAGCTGTACTTTCCTTAGTGAATATTCCTAACAACTTTGCTTAAAATGAGATGGCTGTAGATATGTGGGTTTAATTGTAAGGCTTTCTGTTTAATTTAATTGGGCTATGTACCTGTTTTCATTCCAATTTCACAGTATTTTGATTATTGTCATTTTTAGTATATTATGAAGAAAGGTAATATATTGCCTCCTACTTTGTTATTCTTGGCTCAAACTTTTTGATTTTTTGTGGTCTAAATTTTAAAGTTATTTATCTAGTTTTGAAAATAGTATAATTGACATTTTCAGACCCATTGAAGTGGAGATATGTTGAAATTGAAGGTTTCTTTGTGTAGCATGGACATTTTACAACATTGATACTTGTAACATAAGATTATGGTAAATCTGTATATTTTAGCAACATCTTTAAGTTATTTTATCAAGTTTCATAGTTTCTATTGTAGAGCTTTCTATTTTTCTCTGGTTAAATTTATCCTTAGATACTTTTGATATTATCATGAATGGAATTGCTTTATTTACATTTCTTTTTTGTAATTTGAGCTTATTTTTATTTTTTTCTCTTAATTTCATTGGTGTATTGTAATCATACATTGTGATGAAGTTTAGAGAGATAGAAGTATGTTTGCACACAGCAGCTGGTGAGACCTCCCTCATTTCCCACCCAACTTCCTTCCCTTCCCCACCTCCCTGTGCAGGATAATACAATTGGTATTGATAAATTTGTATATGTATATCATATCCATTGAGGTGTTTGATTTATATTTCAGATAATTTGGATAGCTGTTTACTTAATTGAGATTTCATGAAATCTTAATATCTAGGTGAAAATTCAGTCAATTTAATTATAAATTCTATAAGTTCCTTCCTAATCCACTAAATTCAGCAGAATCTTCAATCTTTTCTTATCCTAAGGAGTAGAATTAATCAGAGGCGCCATCAGCATAACAAAACATTGTATTAAAACCATACTGCATCTACTTCTTCAGTGAGTAGTCATAATATGATTTGCATGAACACCATCCATGTGATTAGACAAATGTCTGGGAAAAAGAAAAAGGCATACAAGTATTATAGATTGAAGTATTATATTTGAATTCAACTTACAAGGATTATTCTTCTATGCCTAAGATTAAACAGAAAATCCCAAGATCCAGTTCTTTCTAAATGTTTAGAAAAGCTACCATCTAGTATAAACGCTAAAGTAACTCTTTTCCTTTTCTATCTTCCTCATTAATGGATTTCATAAAACACAGGTTACCAAATTAACTTTTACATATCTTGTATTTTTTTAATAATTTGGTCTGAGGTCTCTCTTTGGACAATGGTTATACACTCCACCTCTGTACCATGCTTATCCAATGAGTTTGGTAATCGATGTTTGCAATGCCCTTTCATGGCCTATTTATTTATTCTAAAAGACGGCATAATACCTAAGTGTATGAACAGTGTACATGTATACTGATCACAAAATATGTTAATTATACAAGATGCCCTTGAGCCACTTGTCTGATTTGTATTCTGCTTATTTCTACTAATAGCCATTGTCTAGGAGGTCCATGAATGTGAAGTCAATTAGGTTTAGCTGCATTGGTCAAGTGAGATAGGTGGAGGTGTCTTAATGTAATATATGCAATATCAGAAGCTGTGTCTTACTTACAAATCCTAGAAGAAGAATTCTTATCAGTGACAATTGGAAGGGGAAAGCCCTAATGGACATAAAATATAACAAGGTGCTGGGAGAAGGGACCAGTAGGCTGATGCTTTTATTCAATTTCAGGGTGTTTCACAAACAGGTGTTTTCATGAGCATTTCTAATTTATGGATGCAGAACAAGGAAGCCCAGGGCCCATGCAATCACACTGTAACAGAGAGGTAGTCACTGTGGCATGAATATGCATGCCACCAGCTGTGGGGGTCAGTGCATAGAGCCTCATGTTGTTTCATGCTCTCCCATAGTGAGTGTTCACCAGAGTGTGGTTGTGTAAAATATGTATTTGTCAATAACTATTAAGGAACCAGACTGAGGTGGATCACTTGAAATTAGGTCATGCTTCTTATAAAAAAGTATTAAGTCTATATTAAAAATAAGTCGTTAAGAAAACAAAATTATAGGAATTCATTGCAACATATAAAATATGATTTCTAGGAGCTCACTAATAACTCACATGTTGAATTATGAGGTAAAATAAAGTGAAAATAGTCAATTGATGCAAAAATATAGTTAAATATGTTTCCTCAATTATAGAACAGAGTACAGAAGGTGAGCCCCATGATTGTACTTAGAGCAGCGGTCACAGAGAAAATTGGCATTTTCACCATGTCTTCATCAACCTCCTCAGTGCTGCAATCCAAAGCAACTGAACACATAACTTAGAGAAAGGAAGGTTTATTTACTCACAGTTTTTTGAGAATTTGGAGTTCAGTAGATGTCAGGCTGGGTCTGCAAAGATCAGGATATGATAATGGGAAACAGAGAGAAAGAGAGCAAGGGCTTTGCTTGCACATTGTGGAAGCCAGAAGAAAGAGAGCCAGCAAGGAAGGGGATTCGAAGACACAAGCTCTATCCCAAAGCCACACACGCAGGAACCACCTTGTCCAGTCACACTCCACGGGCAGAGATTATTGCCAAGTAAATTCAACTATATGTTTACACACCATTGATATTACAACCCTCATGACTTAATTATATCAACCCTGAGCATTAATGCATGTCTCCAGGGGACATTATATATCTAACCAGAACCCCTCTGATCATATAGTGCATAGTTTTATATTTTTTAAGTATGGGCTCTATCTTAAAAGTGATATTATAAAATCACTATTAGTCATAAATTAGTCATGATGTGACTGTGTTTATGTATGTAACCTGAAAATTAATCTAAAAATGTTTGTTATCTTTTAGTGATATTGTCAGTGTTAAGCGGTGCAGAGGAGCTGTCAGTAGGTTGGATAGATCATCTCAGGGATGGTCATATATTACTCTCTCAGGAAATGTGGCATAGCTATGGGTTTTCATCAGCAAAAATGATGAAAATATGGGAATGTCAAAGACAAAATTAGATGAAAAGTTTGTTCTACCCAAAGGAATATAAATGAGTCCACTATAAGAATGAATGTATATGTGTATATAGTTTATGGCAGCACAATTCACACAAACCAAACTGTAGAACTAGACTAGATGTCCATCAACAGATGAATGGATTACAAAATTATGGGCTCTACACACAATGGAATTCTATTCAGCAATAAAGAAGAAAATAATTATGACATGATTCAAAAAAATGAAGTAGAAAATCAAAATGCTTTACAGAGTTCTCTAAATAAAATATATTGATTCAGTAAAAAACAATGTCCAGTTCTGAATCTGAATTAGCTTTCAGGAAGGGAATAAGAGAATTCTGAACTTGACTAATTCTCTCTCCAGTCTTTGGTCACACCAAATACACTATATTATCATTTCCTTATATAGTAAATGCTTTCTAGATGTAGTTTAAGAATTCTTATTTCACCTATTTATGATGAACATATTCTCATAAATTACATTATATAAGCTCTACTAAATTGTTTTATGTTTATATTTAGTATCCACCTGTTATTGATTTTTAGTTTTTTCTAGTAGATTTTATTTTCATTGATGCATATTCAATATCATATAGTATTTATTGATAATTGATCCTTTCTCTAATAATTTGGCTTATGAACATTTGCATATATGTGTATATATTAGATATTCAACTCTATTTTCTTACTGACTTATTTTTATCTGTGAGCAAATACTATGCTGCCTTACTATGAAAATAGTGCATTTTTAAATCCATCCAGAGCCCATTCCATTGGTTTCTGTGCTATTTTGTAATGAGGAAAACAGTGAGCAAAAATCATGAACTTTTTTGTACCTGCGTCAGTTTCCCAGATTTAATAAAGATAAGGGTTAGAACTTTAAAACATTGCTATTGACACTTAAATCCTTAACATTGGTATGAAACTTAGGCAATCTCCAACTGTTATTCCATATATTCTGAATTTAATTCAATCTCACCTCATTTTCCATACCTAATTTCTGGAGACATTAAAACTTTATATTCCCTCATTGATATAAATCAAGAGAGAAACCTGGGGCTATATACCTGAATGCTTCCCAGAAACACACAGAGGAACCAATGTGTAAGCCCTCCTCTTCGAGGACAGGGCCACCATAGAAAGCCTTGAGTTCTGCTTGTCTGGGTTCTGCATGGGAAAGACAGTGCATGCTGCTACCCCTCTGTGGTTTGTTTATATTAAGTTCGTTTATATTATATTCTTTTAAAAATACTTCTTTTGGAATTTAATTATATGTCATAGTGAGGTTCAAAGTGACACAAACATATATGATATGGATCTTGATGTGTTTCCTTTCAGGTCCCACCCTGCTAACCATCCCTCCTCATACAAATTAGTGAGACTGGTAGTGCTAACTTTATATATGGACATAGCCTTGTTTTAACTGTTTCCTTCATCAGTTCTTTTTATCCTTCCTACCTCCCACTCCCTATCTCTTTACGCTCTTCTCCTAGTCTCCCTTCTCAGTTGTCCCTTTTGTTTCTTATTTTCTCTGAAGAATGATGTCAGTATTTTAATAGGAATTGCATTGAATCTATGTATCACTTTTGCAGTATGACCATTTTGACAATGTTTATTATTCCTATCCAAGAACACAGGAGGTCTTTTAGTCTTCTAAGGTCTTCTTCAATTTCTTTGTTCAGTGTTCTGTAATTTTCATTGTAGAAGTATTTTCCTTTCTTCATTAGATTCATACCTAAATATTTTATTCTTTTTAAAGTTATTATGAGTAAAATTGTTTTCTATATTTTTTCACTGGATTAATGGTTGATGTATAGAAAAGTTATTGCTTTTTGTAATTTGAATTTATATCTGGCTACTTTGCTGAATTTTCTTATTACATCTACCAGTCTCTTCATTGATTTAACTGGGTTTTCTGGGTATAAGATCATGTCATCAATGAAAGGAGATAATTTCACTTCTTCTTTCCCTATGTGTATTCCTTTAATTTCCCTCTCTTGCCTTATTGCACTGACTAGAATTTTGAGTACTATTTTGAATAGCAATGGTGATAGTGGGCATCCTTATCTTGTTCCTGGTTTTAATGTGAATTCTTTAGTTTTTCTCCATTCAGTATGATATTGGCTTTGGGTTAATGATATATTGCATTTTCTTGTTGATAACATGTAGTTGAGTCTTATTTTTTATCCACTCTGATTCTCAGTGTCTTTGTAATTTGGTACAGGATATTGAAACCAGGGGCATTCTCCCTCTGAGCTACATCCCCAGCTCTATTTTTATTCTTTATTTGGAAACATGGTCTCATTAAGTTGCAGAGGGCCTCATAAGTAGCTGAGTCTGGTGGCGAAAATGCAATCCTCTTGTC
Source organism: Graphiurus murinus (assembly GCA_004027655.1). Lineage (NCBI taxonomy): Eukaryota > Metazoa > Chordata > Mammalia > Rodentia > Gliridae > Graphiurus > Graphiurus murinus. The sequence continues at coordinate 22,071 of PVLC010011916.1, forward strand.
TCAGCCTCCCAAGTACTGGGATTACAAGTGTGCACCACCACACCCAGTTTCTCAGTGTCTTTTAACTGGTGCATTTAGACCAATAATATTCAAAGAGATTATTGATACAATTGGAATAATATCTTCCATATTTGATACAGTTGTCTAGTAGTGTCCCTTTTTGTTATTTTTTTCCTTTGGGGAGAAAGAGAAGAGACTCTGGAAGAAAGTATATTTTAAATACATTTCTGTGTCTGCCATGTTGGTGCCTCATCAGATCTTCCTTTAAAAGAACCTTCGCAGATGGGCCCACACCTATAATCACAGCAACTTAGGAAGCTGCTACAGGAGGATCACAAATTTGAGACCAGCCTGGGGAACTGAAGGAGACTGTCGCAAAATAAAAATAAAATAAAATAAAAGTCTGTGGCTGTAGCTCAGTGATAGAGAACTACTTAATTCAATCCTTAGTGAAAAAAAATATTTGTAAGGGGTATAATTGGCTGACCTGACAGCCTTTAAATTCTACAGCCTTGGGACCAACTTCCCTGGTGATGTTGAAGCTACACTCTCTCCAGGGTGCTCCTCGCCCCACCCTAGCAAGACAGAGGCAATAGATTTAGACTGCTGCCCAATATGAGCCTCTGTTGTCTGTTTGTGCTTAAGGGATTCTTTTGTCTTGACCAAGGTTTTTTCAGAGCTCTTCTAGAGTTTCCGGCTCTTCCTACAGACTCCCTCCTTCCCCCACTGCTTTCTTGGACATCAGGTTGGCACTGAGGTCTTAGGCTGTCCCAACTTACCCCTATTTCCTTCACAAGTGCTTCCCCCAGTGACCCTCCTGAAAATCTAATTTTGTTGTACCTGCAACCTGCTTCTGGGGGACCTAAAATGATACTACACATCCCTTCACCATTAAGTCACTCTTTAGTTTTTAATAAAAATAAATCAATTTTTGGTTTTAAAATCACCATGAACCACAATTTAAAAGAAAATTACTTCCTTGCAATGTAACTTTTTAAATATTGGGTTTTGAGCTAGTAATTTCCTATGGGAAAATGTATGCTTAAACCTTTTTTTAATTGTATTTTTTTTTAAAAATTAAATTTATTTTCATTGAATATTTTAATTTTTATTTTAATTTAATTATAATCATACATTTGGATGAGGTGCAGGCTGGTAGAGGCATCCATACACACGTCACTTGTTTAGCCCTTCTCCAATTCCAACCCCGTTCCCTCCCTGCTTCCTCCTTCTCTTGTTCAGCTCAGTGATTGACTTTGATATTTTTTGTGAATGTACATCATGTGCATTAGGGTGCTTCCCTCTTCCCCCTTCACATCTCTCTCAGTTAGGTAGCCTTCTTTACTCATCTGAGACTTCTATTGGACTGTCACTTTCTTCCTGCATTTTGTGATTTAGTTGAACATTTTATGATTCCATTTGTTTTTTTCTATTTTAGCATATCAGTCATACTTTTACTTGTTATACTCTCTTCCCTAAGGAATATTATATAATTTTTATACTATTAGCTGATTAAACATAATATTGTATTGAAATTATACAAATTACATATTTAGGTATTGGTATGTATATGTTTTGTGTATGTACAAATAAACATTTGTACAAGCATGCTTAGATTGAAGTGAATGACAGATATTACAAGGGGGTCAGGAATACAACAAGGGGGTCAGAGGTAAATATTTGGATATTCAGTTATAATAAGATACACTACCTCTAAAGCAATGTAATATTATTTGCATGTAATTTAGAATAGTTGAAAATGTCATACTAAAAATTATAGGGAAGGCTATTGGAACAAAGGCTCATTACCTTGCTGCTGAACAGAGGCTGCATTCAATTCCTTGCTATGTGGGCTTCTCTCTTATATCAGAATGCTTTATCAGAACATTTCATCAAGAGAGTTTATGAGAAAAACAGTATTAGTAAAAAGAACGAGTTAGGTATCTTTTTATGGAATTTCTTATCTTTATTATATATGTATATACAAACACAAACACACTTGACGAGGTTGCCATATAAATTGATTTACACACTATGAAATGTTTTCAAACTGACATTGTTCACTTAAGAGTATTCCACTAAGATTTATTAAGTTTATATCATGATGATTTAATTTTCATTTCTCTAAGGAATAAAGGTGATGACCATCTTTTCATCTATTAACTGGATATATTTGTAGACTCTGAAAAATGTTCACTAGCTTTAGATTAAGACTTTTCATCTTTATTTTTGGATTGTTGGAATGTTTTATATATTCTGTGCAGTCAACCTCTATTTAACTATATGAATTGATAACATTTTCTCCTATTTTTGGATTGTCTTGATGTATTTTGAAACACAAAAGCTTTTTCTGCTGTTATTTGTATTATTTTCATATATAGAAATTAATTTTTACCTAAGGCCATACTTTTTAAGATAAAGTATTTATACTTTAGGCTGTCATATTTGCTCTTTTATTTCTGTGTGAATTATATAAACTGTGAGGAAAGTTTCCAAATGACATATGGATATTCACCCTTCCCAGAAACAGTTTTTGAAAAAAAGCATTTTCAAATAGAACTGTCTCAGCTACATTTCTCATTTACATATTCCTATTCCTTTCTTTTTCATATTTCTGTAAGTTTTTTTGAGATGGAGATGATTTTTTTGCATTGTACTCATACATCATGCTAAAATTTAAAGTGATATATATGTAACATATATATAACATATATACATACATATATATACATATATATATATATATATATATATACATACATATAACATACTACCTAGTGAATTTCCTTCAAGATCCTGCCTTTCTTGCTCTTTCTCCCAACTCATAATATTGAAATAGATTTTGATAGCTTTATGTCCATCGGAGTGTTTTAACTTATTCCTTCCTAAGTCTCCTCCCTCCCCTTCTTTTCCCGAATACCCTTCCACTCTTCTACTGTTATCTTTCCTTATTTATTTTACGTCATTTTTAGAGAGAAGGAGAACATGCAATTCTACCACTGCCCTCTAGATCCATCTTTATACAAGTACCACCAGTTAATGGCTAATCTCAGATTGTCAATATTGAGATCATGAATTATCAATCTAGTACTCCCACCTTCTTCTTTTTCACGATTGTTTGGCTGTTTTAGAATACTTCAATTTCCATATGAATTTTAGAAGCAGCTTACAAATTACTGCAAAAATAAAATTTAAAATTTTTCTTTTAAATATGCTTATGTTGGTGCATTATAATCATACATCATATTGATATTTAGTGTGTGAGAAACATACAGTACATAGCACCTAGTGGATTTCCTTCAAGATCCTGCCTTTCTTGCTCTTCCTCCCAATTCATAATATTAAAATAGATTTTGATAGCTTTATGTCTGTAGGAGTGTTTTAACTTATTCCTTCCTAAGTCTTCTCTCTCCCCACATACTTCTTTTCACAAATTCCACAGTGTATATATAACACTTTATCTATTCATCTGTTTATGGGAACCTAAAGTAGTTCCATAATTATATGTATACAACTCTATAATATTCTAAATTCAGTTCCTTTGGAAAAATACCCAGGAGTGATATGGCTAGGTCATATGGAATTTCCAAAGCCAGTCTTCTGAGGAAGCTCCAAACTGATTACAGTAGTGGCTGTGTTCATTTTAAATATGAACAACAGTGCTTAAGGGTTCATATTTCCCCAAATCCTTGCCAGAATTTTCTATTGTTTGTATTCCTGGTGATCGTCAATCTAACTGGTGTTAGATGAATTGTAATATAGTTTTGATTTACATTTTATAATAAACTCATAGCCAACATCATACTGAAAGATGAAAAACTGAAAAAAATCTCTTTAATATAAGGAAAAAGACGAGCTTGTCCACTGCCATTAATTATTTTCAATACGGTACTTAAAGCTCTAGCCAGAGTAAGGCAAGGGAAATAAATCAAAGGAATACAAATAGAAAAAGAAGAATTGAAATTATCTGTTTGAAGATGGCATGATCCTAAATTAAGAAGACCCAAAATATTCAACCAAAAGACTTTTAGAGCTGATACACTAATTCAGCAATGTATCCAGATACAAAGTTGACTAACGAAAACCATTAGCTTTTCTACACAATAACCATGAGTCTACTAAAAAAGAAATCTGGAAAAATAATCTCATTCACAATAGTCTCAAAAATTAAAATTTAGGATTAAATCTAACCAAGCAGGTAAAAGACCTCAACAATGAAAATTATAGAACACCAAAGAAAGAAATTGAAGATGATCTTACAAGATGGAAAACCTTCCCATGTTCTTGGATGGGCAGAATAAATATTATCAAATGGCTGTATTACCACAATGCACAAATAGATGCAATAGGATTCCTACTAAAAGGTCAATTTCATTCTTCTTGGAACTAGAAAAAAAATTGTACTAAACTGTATACAGAAAACGAAGGTCCAGAATAGCCAACTAAATTCTCAGCAATAAGAAATATGCTGGAGGCATCACAATACCCAGTTTCAAAATTTACTACAGAGCTGTAAAAATAAAACTAGAATGGCACTATCAGAGAGATAGACACACAGATGAATGAAATAGAATACACAGAAGAAAAGCATCACATTTGTAGCCAGTTGATATTTGACAGAGGTGCCACACACATATGCTGAAGAAAAGACAGCCATTTGAACAAATGGTGCTAGGAAAACTGGATATCCATTTGTAGAACATTACAATTAGACCCCAATCTCTCATCATACCCAATATTCAAATCAATAAATCAGACAGAGACTTTTTCCCAGAAGAAAGCATAGGGCTAACTGTCCTTCATATAGAAACTTGTCAAGATTTCCTCAATAAGACCCGTAAAGTTCAGGAAATAAAAATGATGATAAATAAATGGGTGGCATTAAATTAAAGCGCTTTAGTGCACTAAAGGGAACAATTGAGTCTAAAGAGAGCCTACAGAATGGGAGGAAACATTTCACAGCTATGCCTCTGAAAGAGGACTAATATAAAAATATGAAAAGAACATTTCTATGTGTAACTTATTGCATCTATAGATCCATTAGGAAGGAAATTCTTTCAATAATAGCAAGCTTTCTAGTCAATAAACATCAAATATTTTTCAATCATTTCAGGTTTCTTTATTTTTTCTCAAAATATTTTTTAATTTTTATTTTTATTCATGCATAAAATGGAATAATACATATATATAATACATATATATGCTTAACATATGTAATAAGTGGAAGATGTGTGCAATAAAACCTACGTATTATATATATGTATTATTCCATTTTATGTATTATTCCATTACATATAAAATGGAATTGTATCTATGAATTTCATTGTTAGATTACTAATTGATAGTGTATAGAAATAGAATTGGTTTCTCTGTATTGATCTTATATACTGCAACCTTGATGACCTTGATTTTTAATCCTAAACATGATTTAGCAGATTACTAATAATATTCTATACATAATAACATATTTGTGAAAAGATACAATCTGACTTTTTCCTTTCCTATTTATTATTTATGTAATCTTCTAGCATTATTTCCCTGATCAAAACCTACAGTAACAGAAGTGATAGAAATGGCTTGAGTTAATAACTTTGAATTGTTTCTAATCTTAGGAAAATTATTGAGATATTCATGATAATGTGATGAGAGGTTTCTTGAATGCCATTTTTAGACTAAGACATTTCCATTTTTGCATAATTTGTTCAGTTCTATTATCATGAATAACTTTAGGAGGTGTTAAGTATATTTTATGCATCTTTGAGGTGTTCATGAGTGGTTGCCTATTTCTCTGTTAATAGAGCACATTATACGTCTGATTTTTCAAAAAATTGCCTCAAAGTTCCATTCTTGGCATAAATATTCTCAGCAATAATGTTCATCCACCCTATATGAGGCTAAATTTCATTTAACAGTATTTTTCTTGAAGGTTTTTGTCTGCACATTCATAGGACATATTGGTCTGTAATTTTACTTTTTTATACTTCTATTGGTGCATTATAGTCTCACATCGTAATATATTTCATATTTCATACATGGACACACAACTCACCAGACTCTCCCCCAGCTCTCTCTCTTCCCCATACATAATATTGAGATTGACATTGGTATTCTCATATATGAACAAATGTCAATGGAAGTGATTCCTTCATTGATCCTCCCTGCCCCCTGACCTTTCCCTAGACCACCTCCCTGGCTCCACTGGAGTTTCTCCTCCATTATGTGAAGTCCCTCTGGTATCCCCATTACTTCCCAACTTCCACATATGAGAGAAAACATATGACCGTTCACTTTCTGTGACTGGCTAATCTCACCTAACATAATGTTATCCAGGTCCATCTATTTTCCTGAAAATGACACAATTTTGTTTTTTATTGCTGAGTAGAATTTTTAAAATATCTGTATCAAGTTGTGGTATCAAGAAGATAAAATCTCCCCAGAGAATTCACTAGAAAGTTTTTCTTTCTCTATAATTTGTTGTTATTCTTGCTAACAGGTAGTATAAGATGGGTGTTAATATATAAATGTTTGGTTTAGTTCACTGTGAAGTTATCTGGTCCTGGGCAGGGCACTGAATCCTAACAACTATGACACGACTTAAAAGGGGATGCTTTCCACAGATGAGCATTCATGGAAAATGCCAGCCTTGTTTACTGCCAACATTTGGATTATTGACCCATAGAAACTGAGATAATACTTGTATCTGGTTTTGAGACAATAAATAACAGGATAAATTACTATGGAGCAAAAAGTAATCAAGACACCTCACAACTAAATGTACCATGACATTCTCAGTAGAATTCTGGAACTAAATAGTTATATTAGTGAGAAATGTATAATATGAAAAAGTATAGTTAATAGTGTTGTACTATTGACAACATCTCCATTTTCATAAGTATACTATGGTTATATACTATGTTAATATTACGAGAAACTAGGAGTAGTTTTTAAAGTTCTGTACTCTAGGTATGGTATGTAATATAAAAATGATACCACACAGGCTTTTTTTTTGGTGGGGGGCAGAGGAGGGGAAGCAGGGCCTGATAATTAAATCACAAGAAGACTAGCATATTGATTTATTTATTACAAGTTTTATTTGGCCTAAGAGGCTTCATAAAAACATATAGATCCAAGGAAGTAATTGTAGTCTATGAGTGTATGACTTATGTACAAAATTGGACAACAAAGAAAGTTTTGAAAAATCAACTGAACTATGTTTAGGAGGCTTAAGAGGGAATAGTGATCTTTGCAAGGTCTGTTTAGATTCCTCCCTGCCTGTACTTCCATTCCTGACAGAAAGAATGTTACAGCCCCGTTAGTGCAGGGAGAAACTTTTGATTAATCTCCTGTGTTTATGAATCAGAAAGGTCAGAATGATATTCTTGCATCTGGTGTTTTTCAAGTTCCTATTAAGTAAAAGGGTCATTCTGCAAGAGTTACATTTTTCTTAACTCCTGCATCCACCCTTCTGGAACATCCCTAGAAGTTTCACATAGTAAAGATGACTTATTTTCTGAGGGAGGAAAATAAATGCAGTATCTCAATGGAAAGATATTTATAACAGAAAAAGAAGAACATGGATTAGAATGAGAATGAGTTAGCCTGGAGAACAAATTTAAGTATATTTCCCCATATTATTTTACATCAAGTTCCCATACATATGTTAAGGGCCATAAAATTATTAAGATTACTTTATCTGATAGATAAGGCTTATTTTGTCCATGAAAAGGTCCAGGTTAAGCCAGGTGTGGTGACACATGCTTGTAATTCCAGTACTTGGGAGACTGAGACAGGAGGATCTGAGTTCAAGGCCAGCCTCAGCTACTTAGTGAGTCCCTCTGCAACTCAGTGAGACCCTGTTTCAAAATAAAAATAAAAAATAGGACTGGGGATGTAACCAGGTTAGACAATATTTGTCTGAAGTAATTAATAATAGCATTCTTCACTCATGTCATAAATTCCTTCTTGGTTGGAATTAATTTCCATGGAATGAATATTTGGAATATGATGGTGTCTAAACTATTAATTTCTGAATGAAGTTCTTCCAACATTTGAATCAGGACACTGTGACCTTATTGTAGATCCATGGAAATATTTATAACGGCTTTGTCCAATGCCTAAGTACTATAGCCTAGAAAAAAGGATGTTGATACATAAGAGAAGTTAGAACTGTGATACACAAGTGGATTTTCTATGCTATATCTGATATGTTTGTGTGACACTATTTCAAGAACAAAGGAGTCCAACTTTGTAATTTCCTCGAATGTAGGGTGGAATGCCTGGAGACAGAAAGTATCAGGTATACTAGTACTCATCATCCTGGCCGTGTAGATGTTAATCCTATGTACTTTGTCAGCACATAAAATGAAAAGACCAGTGTTGTTCGGGAACAAGGGAAGAACAAATTTTAGGACCTACCAGAAATCGGTTTGTGGTAACTTGCTACCAGTCATGTTGGCATCTAAACATCTTCCTTTTCAACCTATCCTTCTCAGGCTTCCTGGAGTTTAGCTTTGGCAATTTTAAAACTTGTGATTTTTTTTCCTATAGAGTTATCCAGAATTTTTGTTGTTGGGGATTGAGCTCAGGGGTGCTCTACCACTGAGTTATAATCCAAGTCTTTTAGTTTTTGTGTTTTTTTTTTTAATTTTAATACAGAATTTCTCTAAATTGCTGAGGCTGGCCAGAAAATTGCAATCCTCTTGTCTCAGTCTCCCAGTCACTGAGATTACAGGCATGCACCAGTTTTCTTGGCCAGTCCACATTCTTAATCTGCCCATACATAATCTTTGGTGCTTGCCAGCACAATTAGGGGTGCAGTCAAGTAATCCCAAATCACATGGGGCTGGCTTATGAACCAGGTGACTTGGTAACTATTTGTACCTTAACAGTCAGTACCAAGGTCATCTATGAACTTTCTTAATGCCTTAAGGATGCCACCTGTAGAATTAGGTCACAGGATTGGACCACAACATTGCCTTGGTTTGCCTATGGAAGGTTTGAACATTGTCACTGTTTTTATTGTAGAGAAAATTCCTTTTGTTACTTTACCTGAGCAGAAGACAGTCAGAGGTTTAACTGTACCCAATTAATTCACCAAATTAAGAAGGAGAATGATACTACAGTGATACTATTGGTCACGGGTGCTATGCCCAGTCATATATGCATTTTTTGGAGTTTATCCACCAGTTGCCATCGTTGTCAGGGATGAAAACTACTTCAGGTGATCTAGATGTTGACATAACCAGCAACTAGATTGACGAGTTAACAAGACAAGGGTTTTGCAAACTGGTACAAAGGGATGCCAGCTCTATGACTGATCTGATGAGAAATCAGTAAGGGTCAATAAGAGTAAGTCATCATTTGAAGCAAAGCCCACAGTGGGGGGCAAGAAAGAAAATAGAGCACATTCAAACAGGTGATGCCCAGCCTCTAATTAAATAACTGATAAATGGGCAAAGTAGAAAAGGGAGAGTGGTCTTTGCTAATGGGGAAACATTTTTGTGGTGGTGGTTTTTATGGTAGCTATATTTTAAATCTAAGAATGCTTTAAAAAGAAAGAATATAGGTGGGGGAAGCATGGTGGCACACACTTGTAATCCCAGCACTTGGGAGGCTGAAACTGGAGGATCCAGGTTCGTGGCCAGCCTCAGCTCCTTAGTGAAACTCTGTTTCAAAACAAAAGACTAAAAAAATAGGGCTGGGAATGTAGCTCAGAGGTAGAACGCCTCTGGGGTTTCATCCTTAGTACCGCAAAAAAAAAAAAAAAAAAAAAAATTCAGGCCATAAATGAGACAAAAATTTGGACAAGAGTGGTCCATCTCAGAGTGGGAGAGTGGGAAATGAGATTTAATGGGTGCTGAGTGTTCGCTATTAAGAAAGAATAGGCAATGGACCAAAAATGTGCTGATATGATACCACAAGTATATAAGACATGGTGGCTGAGCAAAGCGTCCTCATGTATCACTCGCTAATAGCAGGTAAGATAGGATTTCCTACAACCTTATGAACCACCTGGGACCAGATTTCACTGTGACTGGCACAGCTGCCAAAATTATCAGAAACAGACCAACATGCAAAGTCAAAGATCATCACGAGGCAATAAACATGCCTCCACATCTCCACCTGGATAGAAGATAGAGTTAAATGCAGCCGTGGCTCATATGTTTGAGATCAAGACTTGCTGTTAGCTTAATTGTCCTTCACAAGCTGAAACTCTGGGTTCAATTTCCGACATCTTAAATTGTGGAATATATGAGATTCTTCTGTATATAGTGTATGCATCAGATATAAAACGATTAATTTTATAATTTGTCCAAATAATAATTTACATATTGTAATTATTAGAAGCCCTCAGAGTTTGCAATTACTGGCTTATTGGTCAGTTTAGAACTAAAGTCAGTGTATAAACTTTATATTAATTCATTCAGTACAGCATCTCAAGCACTATCACCACTCCTCTGGTCCAGTTTTGAATCTGAGAGAAAATCCTACAAGATAGAAATCTTGAGGCAGACTGTGTCTGTCTCCAGAGTGCCAGCACCCATTTTTCCTGTTAGCATATTTTGGAGCTGAGGTGTAACTCACCGGTACAGCACTTGTCTAGCATTAATGAGGCCTGGTTTAATCTTAATATCACATAAGCAAGCAAACAACGACAACAACAACAACAACAACAAAAAAAATCCCACGTTTTTCTCTGTGGCAAATACAAAGTATTTTAATAAATTTTACCCTGACCCCATGATCCTGAATTGATATATCATTCTATGTTTTAAAGGCTGCCTGTAATCAATTTTATATGTAATGTGAGGGTGAAAGTCAGATGTTTGTTCTTCTTAAATGGATATTCAACTTATGACATATACAAATTCATCTTTTCCTTATTGCTCTTTTATATTAATAATTCTTTCATATGCATGTGCCTGTTTTTGAGAGCTCCCTAATATTTCATTGATTTTTTACCCTACATTTGTGCAAATATAACTGTTTTCTTAAAATACTTCATTTAACAAAAGAATAATCTCTCTACTGCCCATTCTTAGTCAATGACCTCATCTAGAATGAAGAAAGAGAAGAGTCAAAATGCATTTTCAAATATTCCCAGGTACAACTTGAATAGAAATAAAAAGGAGGGTTAAGAACGTCAGAACATCCCATTAGATGCTAATATCTCTAATGTCCTATGGCTTTTACGCAATGAACCACACCATTTCCTGCCCCCTTTAAAAGAAATACATCCTCATTGAATTTTATTTGGGGTCGTATCTTCTCTTCTTTTTCTTCCTTGTTTTTGGGGTCGGAGACCTTCTCCACTTCCAACAACAGCCAAGCCAGGAAGCCTCTTGCACAGGTGCAGACTCTACCCTCACCCTCTGGAGTGGTCTTCACTTTTGACTCATCCAGTAGGGACAGGGTGCTTCATTTGCAGCAGAGCTCAGAGCTCCTCTGAGGGTCTGTATGGGTGAATGCTGCTGCTCAGTTATTTTTATGAAGAGTTTGACCAGCAGTCCTAATTACTGGCTAATGACAGTTTACCTTCTGTGCCTTGCCTGGATATTTATGCACATTTATTTAGGCATTTAAATGTCTGCAAGAGTTGCATGCATTTTTTTCACATAAAAATCATCTGCAACCATGCTGTGTATTAAAACCTCTTAACTTGTATTTAACATTCATAATTTTTCAAAATTTCCTTTCAACTTTCACATTTCCAAGCCTCACTCTGCTAATTCAATAGGAAAATAACTTTCTTTAGGAAAGACAAATACTACACGTTCTCCATTTTATTGTTTTCCAGAAATTTCCTCTGAAGTACTTCCAACTGAGAATACAAGCTTTGCAGTCTTATGCTTAAGAGTCATGAATATTTCCGTTATATGGTGTGTTGTAATTGAGAAAAGGTCACAAAGCAATAAACTGTGTGGAAAGACCACTGAGTCTCCACTTCATAACCAAGATACCAGCCATCCAGTCATTTTGTTAATATAAAAGAATGAATTTAAGCACACTAAATTTTCCTTATTTAATATTTAAAAACAGTAGCCAGATCCGGTGGCACCTGCCTGCAATCCCAGTATTCAATCCCGCAGGTTTGAAGCTAGCCTCAGCAACTTATACCACAGCTGTTTCAAAATGATAAAAAATAAAATAGAGCTGGGGTGTAGCTAGTAGCTAGAATGTCCCCGAGTTCAATCCCCAGCACAGAAAACACACACACACACACACACACACACACACACACACACACACACACACACACACACTACAGACATTAGGTGGAGTCTGTTTCCTTCCCAAGTTTTGTAAATGCCTGCATGACATTTCATCGTAAAGATGATCAATAATATAAGCATGTATTACATTCTTACTCTTTAATGAGTGCTTATTTTTAAACTTCAGAAAAAAAAGCCACTCATAAAATGTGTACATATATCTTTGGGCAGCCCATGTTTTTATATCTTCTAGAAAGGGAAGTATAATCTTATTTTCATTTTTATTTATCTACGAGAGAGTAATTTTATGCTTGTGACTTCTGGGATGTTTAGGTAATCTTCTGCATTGCTTTTTCACCACTACATGTGTGTGTCTCACTGGGTAACAACGTAGACAATGTTTCATGTTCTCTGAGATTTCCGTCCAGTGGGCATTCAGAAAACTTAAATGAAGCTACACTGCAGGAGGAAGAGCTGCTCCTGGAGTCCAGAGGACAGGATCAGACTAGGAGTGGGATGTACAAGGAAGGCTTCTGGGAGAAAGAGCATTGGGGGATGTTCTGAAGAGTGAAGGTCAGGAAGTGGAGCGAAGTGGGTGGGGAAAGAGAAAAGAGATTCACCTGCACAGCGCAGGGCAGGAGAGGAGGCCAGTGGATCTGAAGCACACCTGGGACAGTCCCATGGGAGGACAGCAGGAACAGAGAGGGCAGAGTAGAGGGCACTGGACAGGAGGGCGCGGGCAGGTCAGCAAGTGCGACAGGGGCAGCTTAGGGAGGGTTGCATTCTATGCTGGGGAATTTTCAATGTGTGGGTCTTGCTCTTTGGAAGATTAGCCCCAGCCTATGAAGTCTGCCCATCGGGAAGAACAAATAAGTGAAGAGGGTTCCTGTGCGCTGGGGAGGTCGCTGGGTATTAGAGGAGGCGCAGCCACTGAGCAGGAGCATATATAAATAAAAGGGGGGGGGGTGAGATAACCTATATGCTCAAGAGCGAGCTTCCCAGGGATCTTGGGAGCTCCCGCTAGCTTCCTTCTTCTATCTCTCAGACTCCCATTCTACCTGGAGTGCAGGTTTTTCTCTTCTTAGTTCATCTTTCAGGTACAGGTGGAATGAGTGGACCAGAAAACCCTTGGTCCAGCTCTATCTGATGAGCTCACCCGGGACGCGATCGCAGTAACACCGGAAGTGGCAGGGGAAGCGGCTTCCGCAGCTGCGCAGAGAGAGGCCTGGAGGGGCCAGAGGGGTGTTGCACAGGGAGGGTCCCAGCCTGGGAGGGGCTGCGCGGGGAGCTGGGCGGTGTGGAGGGGAGGAGGTGGGAGGAGGGGAAGGTTGGGCGGAGGAGGGCAGAGAGGGCTGAAGTTGGGTTACCCTGGAGTTTCGGAGTTTCTCTGCAAACACACAGGTGTTCTGGCGTCCCTGTGCTCACGACCTCTTATATGTTGAATATTCGTATACTAGCCGCACTTTTGTCTTTTGTTTCCCACACTTTTCCATGTATGTTAGGGAGATTCATTCTGTCACTTGTGTCATTTTACATTACTTACATCATTATTGAATGTCTTAGTTATAAAAATTGCCAAATTACCGTCTTATTTATAATTAACATAATAACTGTGTATATACATGGGATAAAATTGTTTTTTTTTAATTGTATGTGTACATTGTACTTACATTCATTTAGTCTAACATTTGTATCACCTCACCAATTTTTTTTTCCTGGCAAGTGAGGTTAATATATATGTATTTTTTTTCTAGAATTATAAATGTTGTACAGTACAATTTAGTAAATCAGTGAACTTACTCCACATTATTATATATTTGATTGATCATTTCTGAATATCAGTATCTCCTTATTTAAGAGGTTAAGATTTCTGATTTCCTTCAAACAAGGGTGCAGTTAGCTATACTGTACTTTGACTCATGACTTTAGACACTTCAATGCTGTGGGAACTAGTAAATATGAATACTCTTCTAGAGAATCCAAATGTTTTCACTTCTACTTTAAAAAAATAAAACTCTTACCTACTTTTTTATGGATTTAATGCTCCTTTTTTCTATGATCCAAAGGTAGAAACATATATAATTGATTCAGCTCCTGTGTCTCTTCTAAGATATGCATTCAGTGCTGTGTATGTATGTCCCTTCAAGATGTCCTTTCTTTTCATCTGACATTCTTTGAAAACTTATGTTTTCATTTTTATTTACTTTACAGTACACTTTAAATTTCTCTCGAGATCTCGTCCTTTGCCAAATGTTATTTGTAACTACATTGTTTAATCCCTATGCATTTGGGGACTTCCCAATTCTCTTTCTACTTATGCTTTGATTCATATCTTAATTCATTTGTGGCGTCATGGCGCATACAATATGGTTTCCATGTTTCTAAACTGGTTATTTAGATTAGCATGTGCTCAATCTTGGTGAACGTTTCCTGTAACTGTAAGAAGAATGTGTGTACAGCTCTTAAAGAGGTCTATTGATATCAATTTTACCTCATTGATTAGCAGTGAATTGGGTTCAACTATCTTCTTACTGAAAACCTGTCTGCTGGCTCAATCCACTTGTGATAGAGGGATAAAGATATCAAATATTTCCAACTAAACTAGTATATTCATCTCTTTCAACTTGCAGTTCCATCAGTTTCTGCCATGAATAGTTTGACATTCTTTTGTCAAGTAGGTAGACTAAAAGATTATTATTTGGTTGGAAAACTGACCCCTTTATCTTTAGGCAATGCCCTTCTTTATTAGCGTAAAATTCTGTTGCTTTCAAGACATATCAGTTTTCATTACAATAGCTAATCTTAGTTTATTTGTTATTTGGTCAGTGTATTCCCTTGGACATAGCACAGAATCTTGTTGCTGATTTCTTTTGCTTATATTGTGTTGAGTTTTTTTTTTTTTTGCCTCCATATTTAGGAGTCATACTTGCCTGTAATTTGTCTTTCTTTTTTCTTGACACATTGAAATTATACATTGTAGTGTGATTCAAAGAGATGCATTCATATAAGAACACAACATTACTGGGTGTGTTTTCCTCTCCATTCCACTTTCTACCCCACCTTCCTCTTTATACAGGCTATTAGGATTAATAATAATATATCCATATATGCCCATAACATTACTTAGTCTGTTTCCTTTTCCAAGCTTCATTTTCCCCTTCCCCTTTTCTTCCCAAACATGTCTACTAATTATTTTTCTCCTCATTTCTACGGGGTACCTTTTCTTTTCTCTTTTTCTCTCTGGCTTCCACATATGAGAGAAAACATGTAGTCTGTGAGTCTGGCTGATCTCACTTAGAATGATACCTGCTTCAATCCATTTTCCTACAAATTACTAATTTTGTTGTTCTTTATGTCTGATTGAACCTCCATGAAGGATGCACAGCACATTTTGTACTTTTCTCTTTTTAAAAGTCTTTATGTATTTGTATTATCAGGGTAAAACTGGCCTTACACCATGCACTTGAAAGTATTTTTAACTGTTATTTGTTATTGGCTTTTGATTTTTGAGGAATTTGTGATGTATTCTCATTAATTTATTCAAGGTCTGGAACCATTTGTCAGTGAACTCTGGGAAGGAATTGTATTCAAGCAACCGCATGAACATGAAAGGGGATCCTTCCACAGCTGAGCCATCAATTGAGAAATCAACCATGGAAATCATCATCATCTTATTCCTGACCCAGAGAACCTGTGAGTAAAGTGTATGCAGCTTGAGCCACTTACCCGTGTGGTTCTTTGCTACGTGGCAAAAAGTAATTAGTGTCCCTGATAGTAAATATGATGTGGTGTTCTGGATTAAACCCTGGAACAGAAAATGTCATCATTGGTAAATGTAGTAACATTATAAGAAAGGTTTAATTCAGTATAGAGTTTTGTAACAGTGTCACTCTCATAGGTTTTATAAACAAGCTATAGTGAAGTAGGATGCTAACATTGCAGGGATCATTGCAGGGATCAGAAAGGAATATATATTCTGTGTCCTATTGATGATTCACATCATTTATGTATTCAAAGTTATTTCAAAATTAAAATGCTTTTAAAATTATTATTCTGTCCAAACAAGAAAGATAAATAAAAAATTGGGTTCAGGAGAGAAATGGGTAAGTAGGGATAGAACAGCAAAGCAATTTTCTCATTTATCCATCCTTTCAAATCACATGTACCTGCTGTAGGGAGGCACCATTAAGAGCCAGAGAATTTTATCTTTATTCTACCGCATGAGACACTCATTCTCCCTCAGCAGTTTGAGTGTCATTAACCACTTTTTCACGGATAAGTATTTGTGTCTCACAAATACCAGAAGCTCTACTTTAGGTTGTCCTATGGCAGTATGTTTGCAGGATCCTTGTAAGAAATTCTTGGAAGACATGACTTCTTGACCTTAGGAGTTAATTTTGAGAAGCATTAATAATAGAGAACATAAATTATATCACCCTACTTAAGAGAGTCTTTTTTGGTAATGGGTTTCTTTTGTCAAACTATTAGTATACAACTATACCTTCAGGTTTTTGAGAAAAATATGTGATAAGTAACTTCTTATTTAAACACTATCAAGAATTCTATGACAAGAATTTTGTTGACATACATGTCATGGCATTACATAGCCCATGTCTAAGCCCAGCAGATAGAGAACAGATATCCTCATAATTTAGTATTAGTGGGATAGCAATCTATATGGTGTTTGGGGGAAGTTCGTTTTTAGAGAGTCCTAAAAGGAACATTTAGACACCAAGATTTTATAGGTGAAAGAAAATAATTGATACACACATGTCATGCACAGGTTGTGTGTATTCAAAATTATCAGTGGGGGAAGAAAAAGAACTACAATAATACATTATTTCCCCAGCATTCATGCCTATATGTAAGACCTGGCCACAGGATGAATGAAGATATGGTACATGTCTTTTATAATCAATGAATCCCACAGCAGGGAGGACTTCCCACCCGCCCCACAAAGCTCCCCATGCACAGTCACAGCTCACAGCTGGGCACCACCAGATTTGTGTTCAAGAACCATATCTAAAAAGCCTGAAGAGCCAGTGGATTACAGAAAGCACTTAAAGGACATATACAAAAACATTGCTTGCTTTTATGATCTGCAATCATGGGCTGCATGTACAATGCCAGGTGCAAAAGTTTATCGACAAAATTATTTTATGAAGTCTGGAGATGTATAGTGAATGATGCAAATTACCATGAACACATTTCCCAATTATGAGATAAGGGTGACAGAAATTTAAGTGATGTTACTCACTGAAAACTTGAAATACCAGTGACCTTATCACTCTTTTTTTATTAGTCATACATCTTGATGAAGTTCAGGGTGCTAGAGGCATAGATGCACACAGCACTCATTGAGCCCCCCCCCGGTTCCACCCCACTCCCTCTCCTTCCCACCTTCCTGTGATGGACACAGTGATTGTCATGGATAAGTTTGCATATCATATCCATTGAAGTATTTCCGTCTTTAAGGCTTCCTCCCCGCTCCTGCCTTCCTCAGATAGGTCTCCTCCTTTTGTCTGGAGTCCTTTCTGTGTCCCAATTTCCCCAAAGTTTCTGAAAATAAGAGAAAACATCTTAACTTTCACTTTTTGTTACTGATTAATCTCACTTAGCATAATATTTTCCAGTTCCATATATTTACCTACAAATTACATAATTTTATCCTTTATGCTTGAGTAGAATTCCATTGAGTATGTGTCCCATAATTTTGTGATCCATTCATTTGTTGATGGAAATCTCAATTAGTTCCATAGTTTGGCAATTGTGAATTGTAAAGCTATAAACATACATATGCATGTATTACTATGGTAATCTGGTTTTGGTTCTTTTGGGTAGATACCCAGTAGTAGTATTCTGGGTAATATTGTAGTTTCATTTTAATTCTTCTGAGGACCCCTCTGCACTGTTTTACAAAGTGGTTGCACTAATTGGCACTCTCATCAAAATATATCAGGGTCCTTATTTCTCCACATCATTGCCATAATTTATCATTGTTGTGTTATTAAAAATTGCCATTCTAACAGTGTTCCATGAAATATCATTGTAATTTTGATTTGTATCTCTAATTGATAATGATGTCAAACATTTTTCATACATTTATTGGTAATTTGTATTTCTTCTGTGAAGTGTCTGTTTAGTTCACTTGTCCATTTTTTGATTGGGTTATATTTTTTTTGGTGAAGTGTTTATTGGGTCCTTTTTATATTCTGGATATTAGTCCTCTATTGGATGAGCAGCTTGAAAAGATCTCCTCCCATTATGTCAGCTCTCTCTTGCTGTTCTTGGCAGTTTCTTTTGCTTCACAGAAGCACTTCAGTTTAATGCAATCCCACATATTAATCCTTATTTAATTTCTTGTGCCTTCAGAGTCTTACTGAGGAAGTCTTTACCCATCCATGTACGTTAAGAGTGTTGAACCTGTGCTCTTTATTGAGCTCACACTTTACTTTTTCAAACATGAATGTCACACTTAAATTTCACATCTCGCCAGGTATGATGGCATATGTTTGTAATACTATTTCAGTACTTGGAATGCTGAGGCAGAATGATCACAGGTTCCAGGCCAGCATATGGTTACCTATTTCAAAATAAAAATATAAAGACCCGATGGTGTATATCAGTGGTAAAATTCCTCTGGGTTTAATCTCCATTACTACACATAAATAATATATAATTTAATACATGGATGATTATTAATTTTATTTTCTTTTAACTGGAGTTTCTGCAATAGCTAGATGACTTGCCAAATCCTCTTTCTTCTTCATTTGAATTCACACTTTATAGTCTGTCTTGTCATATGCTGCATATATTATTCCTCACAAAACTCTGAATGAATGCAGGAGAAGGGTAGAGTAGCTGGTATAAATCAGTCAAACGAATTCTTGAGAGTCATGTATCTCTAGGAGACACATGCAGATAATGGGCTAATGTAGGTCAGATTAAAAAAAATAGAGACAAAAGGCCCCAAACTTCTCTCTATTGGGGTCATAAGTACAGAGGACACAGATCTGACTCCCACATGTACAAAACCTTGTCCCCTTTAATTTTTTGAGACATGGTCTTAGTTGCTGAGGCTGGGTTGATATTTGTGACCCTACTGCCTCAGTCTCCCAAGTAGCTTGGATTAGATACTTGCAAGACAGCACCAGGTTATAATCAGTTATTTTTATTTATGACATTTCCAATTTTAGTGCTGTATTATAAGAATATTTTATATTTTGCTAGGTGCCTCTCAATGTAACGGAATAACCAAGATAACCAACTTATAAAAAGGAAATGTTTAATATGTCTCACAGGTTCAAAGGTTCTAGTCTATGGTTTATTGGTCTTGTTGCTTTTGAACCTGTGGCAAGACATCACAATGTGGTGAGGAACACGTGGTGTAGAGGCGCATACCTCATAACAGATGCAAAGAGTAAGAGAGGAACAGAAAGAGGCCAGGGTCTCAATATGCATTTCAAGGGCACACCTGCAATGACACACCTTCCTTCCAGTAAGCCCCATTTCTCTTATGTGTGCATGCATGTGTGTGTGTGTGTGTGTGTGTGTGTGTGTGTGTGTGTGTGTTACTGAGGAGTGATCTCTCAGGTGTGGTACCTCTGGGCCAGCCCTATTGTATTTTCAAATTTTGAAACAAGGTCTGACTAAATTACCATGAGCTGGCCTGGAACCTGGGGTCTTCCCCCTTCTATCCACCAAGTACTGGGATTACTTGTTTGCTCCATCACACCTGGCTAAGCCCCACCTCTTAAAGTCTTCCCCTGCATCTCAATAGCACCAAGCTAAGGACCCAGCCTTTAACAAAGGAGACTTTGGATAATGTTCTGGAACCAAAGTATATCAATATCCTAGATAGTATATACCCTCATGTAATATAATTCAAAAATATTTCTCTCACTTTTGAGTTGTCTTGATGTTGTAGATTTTTAAATTTATTTTACATTGGTAACTTTTTCTTTGGTGCATAATACTCATACCTCATGATGATGTTCAGAGTGGTAGAGACACACATGTATATAGCACTCATAGCACTTGGTGAGCCTCCCGTCTCTCAGTCCTCACCTTCGTCCTCTCCTCCACCCTCCCTGTGCAAGGCATTAAGATTGGCATTGATAAATTTGTGTATGCACATCATGTCTATTCAAGTGTTTCCTTCATCCAGTCTTCTTCAAATCTTAGGCCTCCTTCTATCACTCCACTAGAGTTTTTCCTCCATTGTTTAGAGTCCCTTATGTATCTCAAATACTCCTTCCCATCTACATATGAGGGAAAACATATAAACTTCCACTTTCTGTGACAGATTAGTCTCACTATCACATTCTCCAGTTCCATCAATTTCCCTCTAAGTGCAATTTCCTCTCTATGTTTGAGATACACCTCTAGCCCTTACCTTTTTTTTTAGATTAAGATCTGTCTAAGTTACTGAGGTTGGTGTTAAGGTTTTTATATTTCTTTGTCAGACACCCAAGTAGTTGTATTACAGGATATAACACCACTCCCAGCTTATTTTTATAGGATTTGCCATTTCAGCTGTTAAATTTAAAGTTTATGATCCATCATGAGCATATTATATCTATAGAGAGAGGAAGGATTCTAACATGAATGTGGATTTTGATTTTCCCTAGGAATACCTGATGAAAGAATAATTTTCCACATTGAATTATCTTGGAAGTCTGATTAAATCAGTATATTATAAATGTAGAGTAATTTTTGGACATTCAATTTGAATGTACTGAATCATATGTCTTTATGGCCATGTGAAAATTTCTGGATTACCATCAGTGGATTACCGTTTTGATATCAGGGAATATGACTCAAATTCTCTAACTGTGTTCTGCTTTGTAAGATAGTTTAATTATTTTAAAATAACTTTCCCATGACTGGAAAGAATTAGAGTATTTCCATATGAATTATATTTTTTGTTTTATAATTTTTATTGGTACATAATCACTACATAGGAGAGTGGGCTTCATTGGCATATCTGTACAATCAAATAACCTATTTTGATCAATTTCAATCTCCAGTGCCTCCTCTTACCACACTCTACCCTCTCCCCACTGGGTTCCTTTTCTCTGGTTCCCTATTCTACTCGTCCCCCATTCATTTTCATGAGATTCTGTTTTCTTTCTAGCCTCTACATATTAAGAGACATATGATACTTTGCTTTCAGAGTCTGGTTTATTTTACTGAACATGATGCACCCCAGTTCTGTTCATTTTCTGGTAAAGGACATAATTTTATTATTATATATATAGATACATTTGTAAGGTTTCACAAATTTTAACAATATTAAACTCACTGATCAATGATCATGGACTTCTGTTTAATATATATTTTGGTCAATTGCAAGCAATCAGGGTATAAAAATGATTTAAAATATGATGACAGGGTAATCTCTGTTTGGTTAAACAGATCTTAACATGAATCTTTAAATATCAAATTTTTAGCAGCTGAATTAATGTATGTAATTAATGATGTGTAGTGCAAAGATAGAGAAATTCCTGATAGAAAAACAACAGAATAAGGATGATACAACATATCTCCAACCTCCAATGAAGTGACCTAAAATGTGAGAACTTTATGTGTTTAGTCTGCACATGTGCAGGATAAGCAAAGTATCTCAAGGCAGGAAGGACTTTCCACTCACCCCACACAGCTCCCCACTGGGCAGCACCTGGGTTGTGTACAGGAATCATGCCTGCTAAGCCTGCGAAGCCAGCAGAGCCATGTGACTGTGCACTGCCTCTATCCACATCCACAAAAGCAAGACCCATCAGTCCATAACCATGGGATTTATTCTCCTCACCACATTCATAACTTTAGTGGGGCAGTTGGATTCATGTACAGTGGTACATAGATTCATGGGTTAGAGACATAGCTGCCCTGGACCAGATATCCCATGTCTGAAACTGTAAACAAGGTGCTGACATTTTAGGATTGAATACTTTAAGAATCCTTTACCCTCTTTCAGCCACATACATCCCACCTTGAGAAAGAAAGTAGTCATTTAATTTTAAAACTCTGGAACATGAAGTGTTTTTCATTTCATATAATTTTAACTAGTGTTTCTACAATATATAATGACTTGTTAAGTCAAGTGTTTAGTACATATGTTAGCATGTACTGTGATGTATTCAGTGAGTATTTTCTGTCAAAAAATACTCTCAAAGTAAAAACAAAGGCAGAGTGGCAGTCCATGAGAGAAACACACTTAGCTGTGGACAGGAAGTGACACATTTCAGAATGGCAATGAGGATCATGAGCTCTGAGAGGACCAGTGATGATGTAGAAGTCTATGGATATGATGCCACAGTTACAGGAACAGAAATTACATCACTTAGCATTAAGTCTCCAGTATTATGATATCATGTCCCAAAACCTAATAAACCACATGTTTAATAAACATAAGTTGTCTAAACAAGATTCATAGAAGTTAGTCTAGATACTAGATTACTCAAAAATTTGATTAAGAAACCCCAAATTCATACCACAACATGGGGCAGAATATCCCTGGCCTGTGCCCACAGTTTATCCTGAAG
The DNA here is from genome assembly GCA_004027655.1 of Graphiurus murinus. Lineage (NCBI taxonomy): Eukaryota > Metazoa > Chordata > Mammalia > Rodentia > Gliridae > Graphiurus > Graphiurus murinus. The sequence goes on from PVLC010011916.1 coordinate 44,827, forward strand.
AGAAGTTAAGTGTTCAATGCATAAAGGCTCATATATTTCAGATAAGATATTGATAAATTGATTGAGCTTACTTAGGATCATCAACTCTAGGTTCAAAAGATCATGTGGTGTCATAATTATATGAGTTTCTTCTTCATTCAGCATATTTATCAGGAAACACCAAATTACATTACATATTCCAAAATACCCCAAAGTAGAGTTGTGCAGAGAGCAGAGGAAAACATTTGATAAAAAAAAAAAACATAATGCATCTACCTCTGCAGTGACTACTTACAAAGTGATATGTGTAATCTTCATCCATAGAATTAGACAAATGGCAAAAAAATAGAAATAGAGATTGTTCTGGATTGTTGTGGAATGCAGCTCACAGGAAGCATTGGTTTTATTTTTGAGATTAGAGCAGGAAATATACAGGCATCTCATATTTGTGACATGATAGCAGGAAATTTCATATTAGGGCAGATAATCTCAATGTTTTAGAGATTTAAAAGCTACCATTCCACTGCAAAGTTTGAACAAACTCTTTGCAATTTCATTGTCCTACTCTATATAATTTTGTACCAAAGTCTGTAAAATTCTCTCTCCACATATGATATATTCTTGATAGTTATACTTTGCTCATATGGTCTCTGTTGGGGGTACATTGGTTGTAAACTCTATTTCTTTTTTTTTTTTTTTTTTTTTTTTTTTTTTTTTTTTTTTTTTTTTTTTTTTTTTTTTTTTTTTTTTTTTTTTTTTTTTTTTTTTTTTTTTTTTTTTTTTTTTTTTTTTTTTTTTTTTTTTTTTTTTGGCGGTACTGGGGATTGAACTCAGGGGAGGTCTACCTCCGAGCTATACCCCCAGCCCCATTTTTTTTTATTCTTTATTTTGAAACCGAGTCTCACTAAGTTGCAGAGTGCCTCACTAGGTAGCTGAGGCTGGCCGCGAAC
>PVLC010011917.1:0-45478 GCA_004027655.1 Graphiurus murinus
CTTGTGTACATTTTTTATAGGCATTTGATTTCTTAATTCTATCTCCAATTTATTATCTTGGCTCCACGTCCTTTTCCATTTCTGACCTTCTACTCTGAGACACAATCCTTTCTCAAATAGACCAGTGTTCTCCTGTTTCTATTATATTCTCTCCTCTAATACACTTTCCACGAATAATCACAGTGGTGCTATTTAAACAAAGTTCTTATTTATTTCACCCCTCTTGAAACCTGTTAATGGCATCCTATTTCTCTTAAAATACAATCTTCCCAATCCTGTGGCCAGCAAAGTCTCCACGTGGTCCTCTTCTGTGTCTCATCTGATGTTACCCATTACCTCCCTCACCATTCTTCAAGCACATGTGCTTGTTTATACTTTAATCAGGTTGCCAAGCTCTTTCCTATCTCAGGGCATTGCATGTGCCATTATTGCTTTGTCTGGAATTCTCTTCTCCTAGTCTCTCATTGGCCTTGCCCTTCTCATTCTTCTTGTTCAATGTAATTGCTACTTCCTTAGAAAAGTTTCCTGATCTAAATGAGTCTCATCATGAGAGGTGGTAATATCTCATCATTCCTTCTGCTTTCCTCAATAGTAACACAATTCAGAATTAGATATTTATTTTTTTTAGTTATTGACTGGATCTACCCAGATTTCAAGCACAGGGGCCATGTCTGTAGACACTATTGACACTAAAACTCCAGCACCTTGTATGGTACCTGTAATATCTGATGGGTAACAGAGTAGTTAATAGCTTCAGAGACAGTAGGTAGGAAGCATATTTTTAGAAATTTTTAACATACACTAGACAAATAAAATTGCTAGAAAACATTTGTAGTAAGAAGAAAAGATGCCCTAAGACTGAATTCTAGAGAAATTCCTATGTGTGAACAGCCTGTGCCCAAGCAAGACAATTTCTGGCTACCAAGACTGAAAAAAAAATCTATGTGAATACAATGGTGGTTGGTGGCAGTGACTTTGAAGAAAATAGTGATGTTGGCAACAGTGATAAGAAGGAATTCTTACTTGTTTCCTATTCATTATTTGCTGTACAATTTCAATAACTTACTTTTTATTTTAAACTTCATCACAGCCAACATTTTCCTCCTAAGCATATAAACTATAGAACATAAAATCCTTCTCTTTAAAAACCATAGGCAGTTTTGACAATATATTTGAATTCATTAACCTCTTAACTCTGATACAAGTCCATATTCACAAGTATGACAATGATTAAATTAATGAGTTAATCATTCCCTTCTAGTTACAGTCTTTCTTAATTAGTTGATTTGAATTGAGGAGTGGGAGGAGGAAGGGGAAGAATCTTCTGTGGTGTCTATTTCCTTTGAGCCAAATAAGATTTCTGAAAGCCTATTCTTTTTGAAAGATGCAGAAATGTAGACATCTTTTCAATACTGTTCATGATTTTTTCAGCTATTAAGTACTACTAACCTGATAGTGATATTTTAGCAAAATATGACACCTGGCAAGTACTACATGCTGCTGTGTGTGACTGTGCCCTTACATTGGCCTCACAGGGAACATAAAAGGGAGGGATATAGCACGGGATTGGCAGGATTGTGGATTTGAAGTTTGCTAGTCACCAAATGAAAAATTAAGGGTGATGGATTATATTTTCAGTATTAGTTGTTTTCCCTTACAGGATTTTACGTCATATATAATACTCTGCTCCTAGATTTCAAAAAATGTCAAAATTTACTTTAGCATCTCCACATGAATTGAAACAGGACTCACAAAATACTTATCATTACATTATTCAGACATTGTTCAAATAATATTCTTAACATATTAATATTTTCCTTTCTCACATATTTTAAAAGCTTTCTTTTTTTCTTTGTCTAACTAAAGGTGTATCTTTTTTGTTGTTTATTTTCTCAGAAAACCATCTGTGTCCCACCGATCTTTTGTATTTTTTTTTGTTTATTTTTAGATATTAAAACCAAACAAAGACAGAAGAAGAAGATACTATAGGCCAATACTCTTGATGAACATAGGTATAGAAAGTCCTCAACAAAAGGCTAGCAAACTGAATTCAACAGCACATTAAAAACATCATGCACCATGACCAAGTGGGATTCATCCCAGGATGACTCAACAGTGATGGTTCAATATAAGCAAATCAATAGACATGACACCTCACATAAGAAGAAGGAAGGACAAAAACCTGCTGATCATTTCAATTGATGCAGAACATGCACCTAATAAAATCCAACATCTCTTAAAAGGACTCAAACAAGTTAAGTACAGTAAGAATGCACCTCAGCACAATAAAGGCCATATATGACAAACCTACACCTAACATCAGACTGAGCAGGGAAACGTTTAACACTTCCCCCTAAGATCTAGAATTTTCCCCCTAAGGGAACTTTATCCCTAAAAATTTCCCAAGATCTAGAATAAGATAAGGAAACCCACTTTGCCTTCTATTCAACTTCTATTCACTTCTACTCAACATCAGTACTGGAAGTCTTAGAGCAATTGGGAAAGAATAAAAAAGGCACCTAAATCAGAAAGGAAGAAGTTAAACGGTTTGTTCTTATGAATGACATGATCTCATATTTTAAAAACCCTAAAGATTCTGCCAAATAACTCTTTGAACTAACAAGCAAATTCAGTAAAGTTAGAGGATACAAAGTCAATACAAAAAAATTCAGTGCCATTTGCAAACACCAATAGCAAACTATCTGAAAAAAATTTAGGTAAATAATTCCATTTGCAATAGCTACCCAAAAAATTAAATATTTAGAAACACAGTTAACTACGGAGGTAAAAGATCTCTATATTGGAAACTAAAATATTGATGAAATAAATTAAAGAAAACACAAATAAGTGGAAATAAATCCTATGTTCATAGATTAAAAATGATCAATGTTGTTAAAATGTCATGCTATATATTCAGTGTGATTTCTACCAAAGTTTTAATAATGTCCCTCACAGAAACAGAAAAAAATAATCCTAAAACTCATATGGAACCACAAAAGACCCTAAATATCCAAAGAAACCTTGGCCAAACAAAAAGCTGGAGGCATTCACTATCTAACTTTTAAATATACAATAAAACTGTAATAATCAAAATAACATAGTACTGGCATAATGTACAGATACATGAAACAGAGTAGAGATCCCAGAAATAAATCCACACAATCATAACAATTGATTTTTAAAAAGATGTCAAAATCACACAGTAGGAAAATGATCATCACTTTAATAAATGGTGTTGGAAAAACTGGACATCTATATGCAGAAAAATAAAATTAGACCCTTATCTCTCACCAACTCAACATGGACTAAAGACTTAAATCCAAGACCCAAAATTATGAAACTACTAGAAAAAAATATAAGGGAAAATCTCCATGGCATTGACCTGGGCAATAATTTTTTTGATAAAACCTCAAAAACATAGGCAACAAAAGCAAAAATAGACAAATGAGATTGCATCAAACTAAACAGCTTCTGCACAACAAAGAAAACTATCAATGAAATAAGAGACAACCTACAGAATAGGAGCAAATATCTACAAACTATTCATTGAAGAGGGTTAATATCCAAAATATATAGGGAACCCAAATAACCTAATAGCAAGAATACAAATATCCAGATTAAAAATAGGCAGAAAAAACCCTAAATACACATTTCTTAAGAGAAGATGTAGAATTACCAATAAGTATACGAAAAAATGCTCTCTCACTAATTATCAAGGAAATGCAAATCAAAGCCACAATGAGTATTTCATTCTAATTAGGTTGGCTATTATTACAAGACAAAAAATAAGGGTTGGGGCTATAGCTCAGTGGTAGTGGCTTGCCTAGCATGTGTGAGGCTCTGGGTTCAATCCCCATCACTGGAAAGAAAAACAGAAAAAAAAAATAATTATAAGCTGGATATGATGGTGCACACTTGTAATACTAGTACTTAGAAGGCTGAGACAGGAGGATTGAAGGTTACTGGTCAGTCTCAGCATCTTAGTGAGACCCTCAGCAACTTAGTGAGATCCTGTTTCAAACTAAAATAAAAGAGCTTGGAGTGTAGCTTGAAGGTAGAATGGTACTGAGTTCACTCTCCAGTACCAAAACAACAACAACAACAATAATAATGATAATAATGATGATGATGTGTTGGCAAAGAAATAGAGATAAAAACTCTTTCACACTGTTGATGGGAATGTAAATTAGTATAGCTATTATGGAAGAAGTGTAGGGGGTCTTCAACAATTAAAAATAGAGCAACAATATCCGCCTACTGGGTACATATCCAAAAGAAATTAAATAAATATGTCGAAGAGACATTTGCACTTTATGTTCAATGCAACCCTATTCTCAAAAGCCAAGGTTTAGAAGTGACCTAAGCATCCATCAACTTTAAGGAACATCTGATAAATACACATACACACACACACACACACACACACGAATATTCCTTACTCAGAAAAAGAAGGAAATCCTATCACTTGTGACAATTTGGATGAATATAGAGAACGTAAAGTAGAATAAGCAGGCACAGAAAGACAAATACCACCTGATTTCACTCATTTGCGGAATTTAAAAACATTGATCTCATAGAAGCAAAGAGTAGTAATCAGAGGCTGAAGTGGTTGGGGGAGGGAGGCGTAGGTTGAAGAATATAGACATATTTCATTTAGGCTCAAGGAATAAGTTCAAGAGATCTGTTGTACAACATGGTGACAATAGTACTGATGATATATTATAATTCTGAAAAATGCAGAGTGGATGTTAAGTGTTCCCACCACAAAAACAATTATGTAGATAATATATTTGTTTACTAACTAAATTTAACCATTCCATAATGTATACATACTTCTAAACATCATATTGTATATGATAAATACATAAGTCTTATCTGTCAATTAAAAATTAAAATTTAGTACTTGGGAGGCTGAGACAGGAAGATCACAGGCTTGAGGCCATACTCAGCAATTTATTGAGGTCCCTCAGTAACTTATTGAGATCCTGTTTTGAAATTAAAGTAGGGCTTGGGGTATAGCTAACAGATAGAATTTCTCTGGGTTCAATCTCCAGTACCAAAATTTTTTTTTAATTTATCAAATTAAAAACTATGAGCTCTAAGTAACCTTAAGTAAATACTAGATTATAATCTCAGATTTCCTCACTTTAATTATTTCTTTCTTGTCAATGCACTTGTAAGTGCAAAGATTTTCAAATTTCCTTGCCTCTCCCTTTCTACAGCATACAGGATTGGAGTGGTATGTATGTATTTACCCTGTAACTATTAAGTGATCCTATACCAGGAACATAGCTAAAGAACTTGGAAAATGATACCAGAGAGTCACTGGGGTTCCTGAGAGATGTTATTTATATGTAGGACTTTCCTGCTTCTATTTCCCCACTCCCCACCCCACCCCCACCACTCACTAGAACATTTCTCCCCCTCTCCCACACCCTTATTCTTTTGTCCTCACTTCCTTATTTAGATCCTAAAATAAAATCTTACTGGGCTGAATTAATCTTTTGTTTTTCTTTCTAATATTTTTAATCAAGCTCCAATCACATTTAAACTTCAATACTTTTACTAATTTGATTTTATTTATGTTTTTTTGTGATCTGAGTTCCAAATCCAGAACCTGGGGTCTGCTGGGCATGTGCTCTACCACTGAGCTACACCCCAGCCCACGGAATTTTTTCTAACTATGTATTAGGCTCCAGGATGCCAAATTAATTGAGATTAAAACTCCTGATACTCTCATGTAGAAGAATAAAAAAGAATTTTTACTGTAGAAAGGATCTTAGATACCATCTAAGTGTTTGCAAATTTTCACATTTTATCTTCACGCTACTAATGACAATATTAAAGTCTAAGTGAGAGTGAATTACCTTGATTCTCTTCAGCAAACTTAAGCCACTGTAATAAAGAAAGTTTTGTAAAGACAGAAACTTGCTGGTAATCAAATTCTTTTTGAAAAGACCAGTGATCTCAGGACTTCCAAATGTGTCTACAAAAAGGTCTCATCGTTTGGTTTCTGCTTGGCCCAAACATAGGTCGCAATAGAGGTAAGGACTTAGTGTGGTTCTCAAGTCTCCGGTGTGACCGAGAAGAAGAACAAGGAGAACAGACGGTGTGAGATAGAGAAGGCAGCTAAGCTCTGACCTTATGAACTATTCTGTCACTTAGTGTCTGACATGAATTTCTTCACATATGCTGAAAGACAAATAATAGAAGAACTATATGTAGATGACCCAGCTATACCACTCTTCAGAATCTTTCCAAAAGAATTAAAGTCAGAATACTATAGTGATTCATGAATATCCATGTTTATAACAGCAAAATTTACAATAGCCAAATTATGGAGCCATCCTAGGTGTCCATCAACAGATGAATGGATAAAGAAAATGTGGTATATACACACAATGGAATGTTACTCAGCTAAAATTATGTCATTTGCAGGAAAATCGATGGAACTAGAGAGTAATGTGCTGAGATCAGCCAGTCTCAGAAAGTCAAGGATTATATGTTTTCTCTCATATGTGAAAACTACAGAGAAAACAGGAAACAAAAGGAACTTCAGCTGAATGAGAAGAAAGATCAGTAGAAAAGTGCAAAGAGTTTGGAGGGAAAGGAGAAGAGAATTGATGAAAGAAACAGTTCAAATAATGTCGTGTCCATCTATGAAGGCATCACTACCAGTTTCACTAATATGTATGGAAAGGTAGAGGGAGCAGGTTGGGATGCAGAAATACACCAAGTGCTATGTGCACGTATGTTTGTATCACTTTGAACCTCATTGAGATACATAATTACAATGCACCAATAAAATTATTTTTAAAATAATGTAAGAACTATATGTAAGAAATCAACGACCTGTTACTGAAAGGTAAATACTCCCTTATGCTTTTCCCTTTGATACAAAAGAATAGCCGAGCATGGTGGCACATGCTTGTAATCCCAGCATTTGGGAGACTGAGACCGGAGGATCCAGGTTTTCAGTCAGCCTCAGCTACCTAGTGAGGCCTTCTGCAACTTAGTGAGACCCTGTTTCAAAATAAAGAACAAAAAATAGGGCTGTGGGTATAGTTCGGAGGTAGAATACCCCTGAGTTCAATCTCCGGTACTGCAAAAAAAAAAAAAAAAAAAGAATAATTTTTAATTTCTTACCCTGTTTATATTTATGTCGGGCTATGTTGCTCATACTGCCTGCCGCTAATGTTGTTTTCTGAATTATAAACGTCCTGAAGGCAGAAGCCTTGACATAGGACTTGGACAAATTGGGTAAGAATCAAATATGCCTAGGACATGTGTGATTGTATGGGGGAGATGAAATAGAATCAGTCATTAATTAAAATTTTAGGACCTGGGCATGGTGGCACACACTTGTAGTCCAAGTACTTGGGAGGCTGACACAGGAGGATCACAGGTTCACAGCCAGCCTCAGCTACTTAGTGAGGCCTTCCACAACTTAGTGAGACCTGTTTCAAAATAAAGAATAAAAAATAGGGCTGGGGGTGTAGCTCAGAGGTAGAATGCCCCTGGGTTCAATCCCCAGTACTAAAAAAAAAAAAGTGCTTTTCTTTGGTGCCACAAGAAGGAAATTCAATATTTTATATTGGTTTGAGGGGCATATTTACCTGTATTTCAGTAAATAATTTGAAAGTGAGTGGAGAATTTTCTTTGAAAATTTTATACAAGTGTTGCTTGTCAACCTATAATTTCAAGAACTAAAAATGACAGAGCATGCTAATTCCAGTCTAGTTTTGTATGTGTATATATACATATTTATATACATATATACATATATAAACATATGCACATATATTCATACATACACATTTCCTCATATATATACATATACATATACATGCATATATATGAGAGAATAGATATAATCAGGGAATGGGCACATATGCATGTGTCTATGTGTGTGTGGGTGTGTGTGTGTGTGTGTGTGTGTGTGTGTGTGTGTGTATGTGGAGAGAAAAAAAGCACCTCTGAGCCCCTGGGCAGCCATGTGGCTAACGATGGCTACAGCCAACATGACTGACCGACCTTGAGATCATATACTTCATCAGGCAGTCCCTGACTTGACACCTGATAAGTCAACTCTGTTGATCTGCAGCCTCACTGCTGTAGAATGTGGTGTTGGTGACTAAAGAGGCTGGCAAGTGGGAGAACACAGGATGGAGAAGGTGGCAGCACTGGGAGGGGAGAGTGGCTCTGCATGGAAACAGGGCTTTTCTGTGTATGGAGCACACCAGGAAGGCCAGTCCTTCCGAAAAGCCACAGCAGCAAAGCAGAGAAGAGGAGGAGAGCGCACCCAGCGTGATCGGACATAGAAAAATACGTCTCCAATAAATAAGAACAGGTAACTCATGAAATAGACTCACAGAGCACAGGAAGAAGGTGTGATCTGCCATTATAAGTCCCTCAGATGGAGAGCAATATAAGCAATCAACATTAGGTATTATCCACGCTAGTTTATGTAGTTTAACCAATTTCACTAAGTCAATTGGTTTAAGCAGATTGATCAATTTCACCACCCGAATTTTTTTTCCCACAGGGACGCAGTTTAAGACTGTCACAAGACTGTTTAAGAACCCTATGCGCACAGTCATTTCATAGATGACTGATTAAAAATGGAATTTCTATTACAAGAGAAAATGATTAAAATTAAGTGTGTTGGAGGAGTGGAAGTTGTGTATAGAAAGACCGCTCTAAACATATGAGACCTTAGCTAGCCTCTGTTCCTTCAAGCTGTCTGCAGCCAGCCTTACTGTAGAAAGTGCAGGGGGGTGGGGGGGTGATCTGTGACACATGAAATTATTTCTGGGCTAGGAAAGGGACTTTCTGGCCACAGCATCCTCACAAGTTCTGAAAAGTCACTCCCAGTGAGAGGGACCACACTGGCAGAGGATTGACAGTTTCGACTGAAAACAGCTTTCCAAGAGACTAATCTTATAAAGTACTGCAAATGAATAAGGGCAACGGGAGTAGGTGTTCACCTGCCAGTCTCCGCCGCACAAGATGAGAGCCTGTCTGTACTCACACATGCGCTGACTTAAAAAAAAAAAATCACATAAAAAACAACATCTTTGCTACGGAGACGTTTTTAACAAGTATTACAGAAAGAGCACCAGCTACCAAAAAGAGTTGCCAGGGCCAGAAGGAGCCATCAATCGAAACAGTTTACATTTCAAAGTTTTTCCAAGAAGAGTGAAAACGTCTCCCCTCCTGGATGGAAACCGGAGGAGCTGTAGTGAAGAATCTATTAACTGCCTCCTCAGTGGAGTTTCTCTCTCCAGAGTGGCCCTTTAACCCTTCAATTGGTGCCAACAGGTAGAGAGAGACAGCAATGTTTGCAGCTCCTGAGTTTGTGCCCTGGGCAGCTTACTAGGCAGTGGAGTCAGGGGAAAAAAAAGAAAGAAAGAAAGAAAGAAAAGAAAAAGAAAAAAAATCCTCTTCCTTTGGTGAGCTTCATTGTTCAGAAAGGAGCCTTTTTGCTCTTGGGCACGATGGGAGATTAACAGGTCACTTTGACTTCTACACTCTGTCCCTGCTGACACCACTTAAGGAACAATTACACCTAGCAGCCTCGGAATGCTCTTCCTCCTTCAAATAATTCTGTAATTGACTCTTCCCTGTCTCAGTTCCATTTCCAATCTAAAACAATGTATTCTAACAAGGCTACATGTTAAGCAAAGTGGATATTTGTTCGTTGAAAACAATTTTTTTATTTGAAAGAAAAAGTTTGCATGCTTTTCTTTGTCCTGAGGAAAAAAAGAGAACATCTTAAAATGGGTCACAATTTTTAAAAGGTGTTTAATCAAGAGGTATACTTTTGATTTTAGCTTTCAATTTTCTGCGTAATTCTCCCACATCATTTCTAAATACAAAATCTGATTTCCTGCATCCATTAGGATAAATCCTACATACCTGCATTCCTTAATTCTAGAAGCAGGTCAAATAGAAGTGTCCAAGAAAATTTTTAATTTCACAATTGAGACTTTGGGGGAAAAAAGGCAATAGACACTGGAAAGCTTTTGTCACTCACTGACTTGTGTTCCATAAAGATGTTATTTGTGCATTTCCGTCTGCATAGCATGCCCCCATGCCAACAATCCCACCATTAGATTCAAATGTGTCCCCATACTCCTTTGCCCAACAGGCATTTTGTACACCCATAATGAAGACTCAGATGCCCTGAGAACCCAGAAGTAGTGCCATGGACATTTTCATAGATTGCACTGTGAACAGAATTGGGACAAAAAACAAACAAACAAAAAAAACTGAAAGAACCCCCTTCTATTTTCATGCACACTTATAAATGCTGTTCATTATGTTTGCATAAAGTACAGTCACTTTCTTAGACTGACTTATTGATATAAATTGCTCAATATCGCTGAAAAATATTGCCAATTTTCATACCAACATCCTTTGCAAATACACTGGTTCTCAATGAACTCCTTCTGACCTCCTGGTCCGAGACTGTCACTGTGTGATGTACATAATTCTCTCAACACTGATCCATTACTTCTGCTCAGTGTTGGGGGGTCAGGCCAATAGTGTAAAGTCAAAGATAATTAGCAGCCCTATCAATAACCAGCTACAGGACTGCTGCCTAAGTGACAGGCCAGAAAAGCCGGGAGAGGAGGGAGTAATATAAAGTGGAAGGGAAGTGCCGGTATAGTGTGTGGTTCCAGCAGCTGCTATGGACTATCAGCATCACCAGGAGACCTCATTGCATTAGCATAAATTCAAATGACAAATGCACAGTGCTATTCAGAGACTCATTAATTTGCAATGGGTGCAGTGCTCATGACATATTAGTGCAAAATTCAAATGTCTTTGTAGCAATGTGAATTTAGTTGTGAGACCAAAGTCGCTAAAATGAAAATGTGTGGGGTTTTTTAGCAGTTTATTAAATTATGAACTGTGATGACTATATCCGTGCATCTTTTTAAGCAGATGAGGTCCAGCGTGCTCCAGCGGCAAATCGCATGGTTTGTGTTGATATTTTCCTGTCAGACAATTTCCAAGCAGCAGATAAGACACCAGACTGTCTGCGGTGCTCTGCTGCATACGGACTGAGAGCTCCCCCTTCTGGACAAATGTCATTGCCACTCTAAAATAAAACCTGGCCATTTATTGTCCTCTTTTTATATTTTTAACAGGTTTGATGCAAAGAATTTCAGTGAAGACCAAAAGCCAAAAGACAAGAACTTGGAATCATTGATGGTGAGAATATGCGATAACTTTATACAAAATGCAGGAGTCCCCCAATTAAAATTAGTCTTCTGTAATTGTGTGTGATGTTCCTCCAATACCTCACTTACAAGTATCTTTTTAAAAATAATTGCCTGATTTATATATACCAAGAATATGAGCAACAAAATAATGAAAATTGCTGCATGTGCATTGCTTCTACAATATCAGGAACAAGCTTTCATTACCACATTCTATTGTGTAAATAAAACAGCAAGCATATACATAGACAGAGCCTTTTAAACAAAGCAGCCCAAGTGTATATTGTATTCAACTGGGTTGAAGGAAATGATGAGCAGAGAACAGGACAAGGACAGCTGAATCACACCCGTGCCACACAGGTATGATAGTCTCTTTATTGCACATCAGAAATCTCCTGCCCACTTACTTCAAGTTAGTCAAAGCAGATATATTATTAGTGTGTCTTTTGAAAATTAGCATGCCTTCTGCATATATAAAAAGACTCCTAATAGTACAATAATAGGACAAAGATGCTTATTTTTGTCTGCAATATTGACATAACCTAAATATACAAAATGTCAATAGCTGTACTTCTTGGTACCCAGCAGACCCACATTCCAGTTGATAGGATCTAAATACTCAGGTTCACATCTCATACTTATTAAGACATGCATATATATTTTCACTGGAGGCTATGGCTTTCCAAACCATGTAACACACCTCTGAAGAAACTAAAAAGCACCTTGCCATTTTCTTTTAGAAGAATAGAAAATTGAAAAGTAAAAAATTTGCCTTTTAGCCTTTTGAGCTAAATCATCTCCTTTGGACCAGTACAAGTGTATGTTAGCAGATCCCTATGAAAAATTATGTTTATTACTTTTTAAACTTTAAATAGATTACATAATGCAAAGAATTATGGCATCCTGTTAATGCTTATAGACTTAATTATGTACTTTCTGAGCATTTAGTTTGTGATGAATTTGGGAAGAAGGCCTTCCAACAAAAGCTGTGTACTTTTAAATTATATTTTATAATATCATTGATGCTTTGTGTCATTTTAAACAATTAAAAGTAAGACCATTGCAATCTATCCTACTTATTTGCAATTGAATTGGTCTTGAGTTATTTCGCAGGCTCATTTTATTTTCTAGTAACTGCTACAACGAAGATATGGCGCTAATGAGGATTGAGAAGGATCACTGTACATTAAACATGTGGAAGTAGTATGGAACTGAGCAATATCAGATTTATCACCACAGCCAGATGTCTAATCATTGCTTTTCCCTGATGAATTCTATTTCACCAAGTAATGAGAATCCCAGGCTCACAGAATGTTAGAACTGGAAGGGCCACTGTTGATCATCTTTCCTTTCATGGATGCAGAAACCAGAGGCTCAAAAAAGTCCAGCAAATTTACTAAGATCTAGTGGCTAGAAAGAAGCAGAACTGAGACAAGAACTCTGTTCTCTAGAATCCCTTCTCAAACATTAGCACAGAACAGAATCACCTGGAGAGCTTCTGAAAACAGACTGCTGGCCCAACTCCCATAGTTCTTGATTCTGGATCTTTGAAGCAGGGCCCCAGAATTTACATGTCTAACAAGTTCCAGGTGATGCTGTTCTTACTAGCTCTGCTACCACTCTTTGAGAACTATTGATCTCTAAATCAGTTTTTGAAAAACTGTTCTTATTCCTTTTCTAATAACTTTTCTCTTGATGAACAAAGCAAACTTAAGTCAATACTTAGCACATTACTTCAGTCTTACCTCTCCAAGAGAGGGCTGGAGTAATTTTTACATTGTGAAAAGTCTGGAAGGGTATAGACAAACAAAAACTAAAAACCAGAACACCCAGACATTTATGGGCACCGCACATCACGCTCTCTGAACTTCAGTTTTTCTAAATCATAATAGAATCATGTTAGAAATCAAGTACAGGGAAGATGTCCTTGTCCTCCCCTGCCTTTCCCTACTAGCTATCAATATTTAGACCAATACAGGAGTTGACCTTTTTTTTTAGTCTCTAAAATAGCATTTGTAGACCTAATGAATCATTACCTCTATAGTATTAGCAAATGCAGGCCCAAAGAACTGGAAGGAAAAAGCTCCTGTGTAAATGGACTTGAGCACTCCTGTGCCTGAAGCATTGATTCAGAAGAACAGGCACATATTCAAAAGGAGCTTCAGCAAGGCACATGCTGGCTTAAGACCACAGAGCAGAATTCAACATGCCTATTTAACAATGTGATCACACAACTGTAATATAATTATTCTTTTTTTTTTTGCCTAATTTGGAGAATGTGATGAAAGTAATCACTAAAATACCAAATATATTTTTATTGTTTTCAATAGTGTTAGTTTGAAAGAATAAAGTAACTGGTGCTGAAAAATATTTGTATTATATATATAAACCTCAATGTTCTTGTAGGGGCTTTTTTTGCCCATTTTACATTTCACTGAAGCATAGTTACCTCTTCTTCTCAAGATTTTTAAGTAAGTTTTATTTTATCACTCCTCCAGCAAAATTTGATGTCACAAAATAGGCTTGATCCCAATTCATGCCATAAATAAAATTTTCCTGAACATAAGAGTGATCTCCAAATAATATCCCTTTTCCTGGGTGGGGGAGTAGTGAGGTTTTACATTAAGAGCTGATTTGACATATTGATTCAGCTTTCAAAAATAACCTTTTAATTTAAAAATAATTTTCAAATATACATAATTTCCAAGCAGATTTTCCTGAGCTTTGCTTTCTACTTACTCTTTTACAATTGTCCTCATTTTCAGAAAAGCCAACGAAGTCATGGAAAAATCAGCGTAAGCTTTGTCATGATTACAGGTGCATCCAGGGTGCCCTTGGGCTTATTCCATCCAGACCTGGACTAACACTCTTTGTTCACTGTAATTTCCCTGGGTCCTTCCATTAATAGTCTCCTAATCCCAAAATCTGTTCCCACTCTGCAGGTTTCCTTTCTCATTTCTTCTTCATTTTTGGACAAACTAGGTCTTTTCTCTCTCATGACCCTTGAATTGCTTAACATTTCTGAATTGTAGCAAAGTTTGATTTTGCTTCATCTAAATTTAACTGAATTATTTAGTGTTTCAATCATTATAAAAAAACATGAGTGACAATAATTTCAACAATAAAATTATTTTACTCAGAATGGAAGTCTATGAGAATATGATTCTTCTTTACAGGATATTTAGCTTGTTAGAGGGGAAAAGGCTTATTTTATTCTCTAAAAGTTATTAAGCATGATCAAATATTGTAATTCAGGTTATTTGGCAAAAGTATATTAATATGAATGGCTAAAAGCTAGCCTCCTGTGAATACTGCAGCAGATAAACATTAGTCTATTAATTCAGGTTATCTGCTCTACAATTGCATTTTTAGACCTTTCATTTAAAAATATACCCAAACATACTATTTTTATCCCTGAGTAAAAATAAAGCTAGTTATTTTCTGGTGTATTAAGCAAGCCTGCTTTACCTGTTTCTAAAAATCTTCTCTGATATTTTTAAGATACTTATCTTACTCAGACTCTAGAAATGCAAAGGCAATATATATTAGAATGTTTTGTCTTATGGAAGAATCCTTATTAATAAATATGTGAAGATTCTCTGTACGATTTAATATTTTGTATCCTTACACAAAATTCTACAAAGGAGTATATTTTGTGTGAGAATCAGTTGATAAATTTGACTTTAGAAGGAAATTAGTAAAATGTATATTATAAATGAAGACATTACAGGCTTTTATTTGCCATTTATAGTAAGACCTTATATTTCAAAGTTTAATAATGAACCTCTTTGGGGAAGATTTAATAAAGCAGGTGTTCTGCTATTGCATTCAGCTTGCTTTTATGTCCCTCCTTTTTTCCCTTTCCCCAAGGAGGAAAAAATCTCAGTAAGATCCATGACCCTGTTTCAAGAATAAATCTAGTATAGTCTGGACTGTATACCACCTAAGTGGATCCAGATCTCCAACCAAACCCACTGTTCGTTACTGAGTTTATAAAGTACAACATGCCCTGTGAAATTATAGGTTGGAGCATTCTCTATCCGTCCTTAACCGCAAGCAGCACAAAACCAGCTTAGAGTAACTGGCAATTGCACAGTGTCTCAAATTTAAAGAAATGCAAGTTTTGTGGGGGATGAGGTGGGGGTGGGGAGAGTTCCTGACTGTTCTTTTCTCCTACAGAACACTGAATGTCTAAAACATGTTCAATCCTGTTAATGCTTGTCAAATATTTCACAGTTCAGCTTTGTTCACATTTTTTACTGACTATGAAAAATCAATTTGGTGGGATTCAGATTTGCAGAGATGGAAGCACTAGAAGAGACCTTAAATAACCTTGTTTTACCAAGTCTATAGGTGAAAAACTGAATCTCAAGGAAATGCAGGGAGTTGTCCATGGGTTTGCAAGGAGTCTAGCTTGAAACGCAACTCTACAAATGCTCCTTCCCATTGCTCTTTTTATCTATTTTTTCATTTCATAATTAAACAATTGAGAGAAGCTATACAATATGATTTTACAATTAAGATAAAACAGTCGTATCCAGGGTTATGTACAATTTCACTTGTGCAGAATTTCACTTGGTATTTAGTCATTACAGTCAAATAGTATCATTATCTTTCAATTACAGAGATCAATTTTAGTTCATTAGCAAAATAAAATGCTTGCAGAAAGTCCACACAAATTCTTTGAAGCTGCAATCTTCTAAATGTCAGAAATGAAATACATTTCATAAAAAAAAAGTGACAAAAGTACTTGAGGTTAAACCACAGCTGTGCAAGACTATTGCCCTGCATGATCGTAGATCTGCTAAAAAGGCATAATTCAAAGTTCTGTAAAAGAAAATGTGTGTCATTGCCAACTAATAATTGCTGTTTCCCATTTCTTGAGCATTGCAGCTTTTCCAAGAGAGATTTGGGTCATAGGATATTGTGACACAAATAAAACATTATGAGGACATATTTGATAACCTAGACACTGCGTGAAGAGAAGACTAGTTAATGTATAAACTTTACAAGAGGACTACTATCTATCAGCAAAACAATGGTCTAAACAATATAGTTATTGGAGATTATGACAACTTTTTCCAGCTTTCTAAACTGAGAACTTTAATTGCTATCCAGATAAGCCCCGGCCAGCTAAGTGGAGCTGTAGGTCAAGAGTCAGCAATGTTTTCAAGTTTACATGTATGCTGATATCTTCTTAGAAAAGCTGTGCTGTGTGTATCCTGGAACAAAATATTTATAAAAAATTTATATATAAAGTATCATATATGTAATTGTTGCCCTTTAATATATACAATTATTGCAAGGTTGTCAAATTAGAATTTGTATGGCTATTTCATTGTTAAGGTTTTACTATATATAAGCCAAAAATATAATCTTTGGATTTCCAACATTTTCTAGTTGTATTTTTTTTCTAAAGAAGGAAGTGGTAGTGGCCCATCCATGCCACGCTATGGTCACATTAATCACAACTAGTGATGCTCATGATATAAATCAGGTGTGAAAAAAATGGGGTTTAGGGGTGGGATGTAGCCCAGTGGCAAAGCGCTTGCCTTGTAAGCACAACACCCTTGGTTCAATCCCCAGTACCAGAAAGGACAGAAAAAAAGACTCCCCTCTCAAAAAATGTGGTTTATTTTTTTCCTATAGATATGGTCAGAAATTTAAAACAAGAAAAGATGAAGAGTTTAAATTATGCTTTTATATATCAGCTCTTTTCGATATGAATATATTCTTCGTAAATTAGGTTATACAACTTAATATATCTCATTCTTCTTTGTAATTATCTGTTTCATGAGACACAATCCCTGGAATTCTCAATTACTAGAAATTAAAGAAGCTTATCTTGTTAAATGGTTTGCTAATAGAGTGAGAAGATTCAGAGAGTCCTTCTGTGTCCTACTGGACAAAGGACAGGAGTAGTCAGGGAGCCTGGACAGTAAGTAAAGCAAGTAGGCAGCTAAGAAAGAATCAGAAATGCCACAAGAACCATCAGGTAAGAGTGAAGGAAGGCCAGCGGAAACGTCGTGAGAACAGAAGCAGATGAAGCCCAATAAACAAAGATTCCTGAAAACATACTGAAGCAAAGTCTGGCCCGGAGAGCAAATTCACAGGGCAGAAGAAATTAAATATCTTTGTTTAATGGGAGGGAAGGATAAACGGGTTATTGTAGGAGTCTCAATAAGTAGATGCTATAACAAAGCTGGGCCCAGCAATGAAGGCTCCAAGGAGAACTGTGTGCATGATTACAAAGACCCAGCACTGAGCAGCACTGAGGCAATATCTGCATTTGAGAAGCTAGAGGCATCCTCCTATAAAACCATCTGGGTCAGCCCTAGGAAAGTTCACTGCTGCACAGACCAGCAGGCAGAAGGCCAGAGCTCATCTGCAGCAGAACTTGTCAGTGAAAGGCAAATCCCGGGGGCAGTCAAGGCACGCAGCTGATGCAGGCTCATCTGCACCCAGGAGAACTGCTAGAGAAGGGCTTCCTTTTATTCTGCATAATCTCTAAAATTCCTGGATGATCCCAGAAATTGGTTGACCCCCAAAGTATGAAATCCTGCACTTCTGACTGGTCTGGCATGAGGAGGCTTGAGCCAGTTTTAATTTAACCTAGCAGGGAAAGAGCTATGTGACTGTCCTTGCATGCAGAGCCTGGGGATTGCTTTATCCCAGCTACACAAATACTGTGCTGTGTTGCTGTCTCTTCTGTTTTAAAAATACTGCTACGTGTGCAGACGAAGCTGAAAACCCCACAGCACAACTCTAAATTGGTTTTGCATTTTTCACTTGCAAACCTAGTCATTTGGATTACAGTATTTACCACTAAAGCCTTTACACAGAAAACCTAGCCCCGTTCATACTTTTGATCTTATACTTTATTCCATAAATGAATCTGTGTTGTCAGGGATGCTGATGGTCAAATTGTCCTGGCTGCTATTACTTCTTAGGCATTTTCAGCACTGCCCTGCGGTTACATGGTCTGTTGCCCAGCGTTGCCCAGCATTCTTCACTTATATTCATCACTTATTAAGAAAAATGCTAAAGATACTTATGCTTGCTTTACTTAGCCTAGCTATAGAGGAAAAGATTATAGCCCTGTGGCTTAGAAAACACTGGAATGACTAGGAATGAAGCTCTCCATCAATAAAAACTGTGAGTGGAAAAATAACAGGTTATCTTGAACAGCCTAGCTCTTCCGTTTAAGGGCAAGAGCCAAGAAATGATAACTTCTTTAAGATTATTTTAATTTTTCAAATGACACATTTATGCATTTGCATTAAACTGCAAACATTACCAAGAACTCTAAAGTTTCAGTTAATCATCACTCCTATCCAAACCCAAATTAGCTCCCAAGAGGAAAGCACTGTTACCAATTACTAATGTATTCTTCTAAATTATTTCCTATACACTTATAAAGGCATATAGAGAAAGTGAATGATTAACTTTCTATATATAATTAGTGTATGAAGATATAATATTATTTGTGTTTACATGAACACAAATAATACTATATCTTTTAATTCTAGAACTGCATAATTTAATTATTCTGAGTAAATTAAAACGTTTTCTTGGGACACATGGTCTAGAAGTTAGTATTGAATTTTGCTTTTGAAATTTTACGTAAATATATGTATCTATCACTCTGAGCTTCATCATGATGTATGATTACAATGCACCAATAAAAAAATAGCTTGTTAGCAGGAGTTTCTCCTATTTAAGGAGGAGAAATCCACTTTAATCGCCCTATCATGTCCTTTTTAGCCCACCGACAAATAGCATATGTTTATCTGCAGGCTCAAAAAGAAAAGCAGCAATGTTATTCACACAGAGAATCCACTGTAAACTTTGTACCTGATAAACCTTAAAGCAAGTTTTGGATCACATGCTATTTTGGTCTGGCAACCCATTTTATTTTCCTTTTATTGTCATTGCTTGTTAAGGTTACAACTCACATACACACACACACACACACACACACACACACACACACACACACACACGCACATCCAGCACACAGCCATTGTACATGGATGCATGTGAAAATTAAGCCCTACCCTTTTCTTCCCATGGTGGTGGGGGAGAAAATAGGAAAGTCAATATGCAATGTTTTCTGGGGCTATTTAAGTAGATAGATAGATAGATAGATAGATAGATAGATAGATAGATAGATAGATAGATAGATTTTTTTCCCTTGGAGACTGCTTGATAGAGGATGAGTATACAGAAACCTTAAATAATTTGTCAGTTTTTCTAAGATCTCCAGAGACTTAACTTTTTTCAAATGCTAATGTTCGGGGGCTATTCCATTAGATGTTGAATTTGAAATGAAAAGGTTTAAATAAATGCTTGGAAGTATAGTGGATGGCAGTATTTAGCAATCTTGTTTTCTTTACATAATGTAGCACACTAATGGACTACATTTTTCTTTGCTTTTTGCTGTTAACTTTGAAAATAAGCAAGTTACTGTCCAAATCAGAGCCAAAACCACCATGGGGTTTCTGGCTGCGAAGGGACACTTCATGCACAAATGTGGGAAAGGAAAAAGTTGATAAACAGCCAGTTGGGAAGTGTGAAGAGATTATTTTTATTTCATGGTGTTTTCAGTGTGTAGAATCTCAGATGTTCAAAAATATATCACTGTGTCTGGAAGTTTACAATCCCCATAGGGGATATTACCCAATGTAGTAGAATATGAAATACTTAGAGTGTCTCTCCCTCTTTCATTCTCTCTACTCCAAACTAGTAGTGTTAAAATGCAGCTTCACCAAAGTTCACCTTAGGCACATTGAAATTTTAATGAATGGGTCCATGAGTTGTGATTCCTAAAAAGGTAACATTACTACTGTTTTCTCTTCCTGTTATTTTTACTTCTTCCCCAGTCAAAAGAGTAGGCTACTTCAGGGTAACTTTCCTTTGCTAACCATCCTCTTTCCAACACTGCACACCAAAGTATTATGTTCAGACCTCAAGGTTTACAATAATAGTGTTTGAACAAAACTGGAAAAAAAAAAAACTTGGAACAAATTACAATCTGCATTTCATTGTTGGTCCTGTAGAGTTAGAAAATGTTTACATAAATGTACACATGTATGCATACATACAAGCACACACTCAGACTACTCTAAAAGAATAAAACTTAATGATAGGACCAAAGTGCTAAGCTGCAACAATGTTGTGTGTGTAACACACATTTTCTTCTACATGAAACATTGCCTGCACTAGTCTTGCTCATTAGTTCATTCCTCAACATCATTGCCTCTGATTATTTTATTAATTATGATCTTGAATTTATCATTTTAGACTATGCTGGTTTTATGACACAGGAAACATTTGGAATTTAATAAAACAAAATTGTAATTGTCTAATTTAATCAGTAAAGGTGGGTCATTTGGGAGCTTAAATTGAAAATAAATTCTTTTTGCAAAATAAATACCACAATAATGGAAAGACAAAAATATTCAAGGTTCTCTAAGTAAAGGACATAGTGAAAAATATTTTCCTTCAATGTCCTTGTATAAAGGTGTATCACAATATAATCAGTTGAACCTAGTATAATTCTGATTATAAGTTGTGTTTTTATTGTGTATATATCTACCACCAAAATTTCCCCATAAAACAACCATTTTAAATTAAGCAAAGAAATTATCGTATATGAACTCAAAAATTTCACATTTATAGTTTCTATTGATAAATAAAAATCTGTGGAGTATACATTCTGAAGGGAAAAGAAAATCTTTTGAAGCTAGAAAACTATTTAAAATCATAATGGAGCCAGATGTGGTGGCACATGCTTGTATTCCCAGCATTTGGGAGGCTGAGACCAGAGGATCTGGGTTTGCAGCCAGCCTCAGCTACCTAGTGAGGTACTCCGCAACTTAGTGAGACCCTGTTTCAAAACAAAGAATAAAAAATAGGGCTGGGGGTATAGCTCAGAGGTAGAATGCCCCTGAGTGCAATCCCCAGTACCACAGAAATAAATAAATAAATAAATAAATAAATAAATAAATAAATAAATAAATAATGGGTACCAACTGCACAGATAACTTCAGTAGGTAACCTGTAACTGTTCATTAGTCAGAAATAAGAAAGATACAATGTGTTTCTTGGACCCATCATCAAAAGAAACCAAAGCAAATTATGGTATTCACCAATTAATTTTGGAAACTAGTCAACCCTCTCTTTAAACTTCTCAAATAATATTGGTAAAATAGTCAGAATCACAGTTTCCTATCTGTAGCTTTCCAAAGACTTTCTGTGGCTTTTCTGTTCTTATGCAAAAAGGGGATTGTTTCTAGAAAACAAACTTTTTCATGAGGAAAAATAAATTTAATTTCACAAAAAATAAGGGAAGAAAGAAAGCAGGGTATTGAAATCATATGTTTTATGGTAGTTTCTTTTTTATATTTACAGTTTCTTATTAAAAAAAAAAAAAAAAAGGAAATAGGCACAGTGGTCTGTAATCACAGTACCTGGGGAGGCTGAGACAGAGGATCGCAGGTTTAAGGACAACCTCAGCAACTTAGCAAGAAACTGTTTCAAAATTTAAAAAAAAAAAAAAAATTAAAAAGGGCTGGAGGCAAAGCTTGGAGTTCAATTCCCAGTAACCCCAGAATGATTAGAATGGTGACCTTTATGATATGTTAATTTTATCTCAAAAACAAATAATAATTATTCCAGCACATGTGACCTGACTCAGAAAGTCTTTGGGGTCAGAATGCCTGACTCTAGGAAACTGGGGACCCAGCAGCTGATCCTCACAGCAATACAAAAACGTATGCTATTTTCAAAGTGGGTAAAGTTCCTGAAGCAGAATTTCAGTGCCTAAGTTTGCCCTTTTAAAATGAAGCAGTTGTGATCCTAAAGGTAAAACATTCATATGTTTCCTTTTTTTTTCTTTTTTCTACTGTTATTGGTGCATTTTAATTATATATCATATATATCATAATGAAGTTCAGAATGATAGAAACATACATGAACAAAGTGGTTGCTGTGTTTTCCCCAGGTCCTACCCCACACCCTCATCCTCCCCATACCTGTTAGTGAGATTGGTATTGACAATTTCATATATGTACATAGCATTATTTGAACTGTTTCCTTCATCTAACCTCTCTACCCCCACCTTCCTTTCTTAATCCATTTCCACTGTTTTACTGGAATCTCTCATTTGTCTAAAGTCTCCTTTATTGCCCAAATTCTCTCTAGTTTCTACATATGAGAGAAAACACACTCCTTGACTTTCTGAGACTAACTAATCTCACTTAGCATAATATTCTCTAGTGCCATCCATTTTCCTGCAAATGACATACTTTCGTTCTTTTTGTGGCTAAGTAAAATTTTGTTGTGTGTATATACTATCATAGTTTCATTATCCATTCATCTATGGACACCTAGCCTGGTTCCATAATTGGACTATTGTGAATAGTACTGCTATAAACATGAATATGCATGTATCACTGTAATATTCTGATTTCAGTTTCTTTGGAAAGATGCCAAGGAGTGCTATATTGTTTTTTATTAGTCATTTTAACAGTACAAATTTTTTTAAAACCTGGATTTTAGAACTTTTTTTTCCAATTTCATGACTTTCTACCTGTTAGCTATTTAGCCATTAGGTAAAATAAATTTTACAAAGAAAATTGTGATTTGGCTTCCTTATAGGATAACTGTACATCCAAATTCCTGGAAGTCTTAGCATTCACATCCATAATCAAGTATAATTATTAATAGTGTGTCTACCACTCTCAAAAGTGTCCAGGTTGGATAACAAGCTATAAGGTCTCCCTACTTCGAAGTGACCAGTGTTAAGTTGTTCTCTCTGATCTATCCAGCAGGAAGCTCATTTGGGCCAGCTTTGATTATATTTTCTCATAAGCTAGATGTTACTTGTCTTAATACATGCATTCTGTACATGCACACATGAATGTTTGGACACATTGTCTCATTTTATAATCTTTGCTCTTATTTATTCCTCCTATCCTATGGAGAACCAAAATTTCAGGGATAAATGGCTTGTTGGATGACGCCACAGCAGACTTTTCTCTAGGAATTACTTTAAAATAAATAAATTCAAAAAGAAAATGTCTTTAAGTTTCATTCGGTGTTATTGAATGGGAGTAGGAAGCAAATCTAAGTGAAATTTTATTCACATCTGTTCTTTAGTTAGCTCCTATATTTAAGAACATCCCTCTTCATAAAAACTAGTCATCCTCTTTTTCTTTAAGCTACATAGTCTCAGACCCTATCATCATTACAAGAGCTGATCAGGGAGATAGACGAACTGAGAAGGCTGAAATTGGAGGAGAGGTTTACCAAACTAGATTGCCATTGAACACATCAAATTTAATACATTCCTCTTAAATAGCTCTATCTGTAACTTACTTCTTAGTTCTTTCTTCTAGAAATTTCTTACTTCTGAAAATTCAACCACAAAACAGTAGCATACTTTCATACTTGACCATCAAGGCCATCTGAGGCAAAATTAGTGCTTCAATTGGACCTCTTTGATCACAACAGAGGTTCACAGGAGCTTTGTTAGGAGAAGAGAAGTTTTTGTGAGATCACCCGTAGGATCAAAGAACCACTTACTCTCTGTTTCAGCCTCTCAGAGCTAGGTGGTCTTAATCTCTGCCCTTTTTTTGCTTATTTAAAATGTGCCCTTTCTATAAGCTTTGGTTTCCTTATGGCTCACCATCATGCCATCTTTATACCAAAGTGTCCTTTTAGTTTCAGCCCTTACTTCTTTCCAATAATTTAATTCAAATAACAAGGGAGAATGTAATGGGTCCCACTCACATTGTGTTAGGCCATTCCATAGGTCAGGGATTCTCCATGGAACACAAGCCCCTTCTAATTCATCACTCCTTTTCCATACCCAATCTAAGATCAACTCTTTGGCTGGAGAAGAAAGCCTGATAATATAGTGTGGTTAAAGTTCCTACCACCTCCCTATCATCAGAGGTTTTAAGTGAGGGAGTCTCCCTCAGAATGTAAGTTTTGATATGCCTAGCTGGGGCAGTTTTTTCTCTTGCATGTTCCTCTCACTCATTTCAGTCCATCTGCATGAAAAATTAGCTTTGTGAAACTGCCTTAACTCCATCCCAACTACAACCCACCTTGGGCCCCATTCTGTTTAATTCTTACTTCTATCCAAATATCAAATATTTCCAACACCAATTGTCATTTAATGACAACTTGATGCTACTTCCAGGAAACAGAATTTAAGTTAGCTAATAGAAACAAAACAGAAACCTATCAGGACTACCAAAGAAATATTTAGGAGCAGGAATTTCTGCAAAGCACCTCCCCACTCTCAATTATGTCATATTTCTTTTTTATTAATTTTATACTTTTATTGGTGCACTATAGTCTCACATCATAATATACTTCCTAGTAATAGTGACATACATGCACACAGCACCTGGTGAGCTTTTCTTGAACTTTCCTCCCTCTCTCTCCTCATTCCCACCTTCGGCAAACAGGATATTGAGTTTGGATTACTTCATAGTTCTATTTACTTGACCAGTTTAGGATTTTCTTGCTTTTCTATTCAATTCAAATCAATATCCAGTCAACACACATTTTATGTTTATATTTCCATAATACTTTGTTTCAAAATATAATGGCCATGCAATAAAGAAAGTCTGATGTTTGAAAGTACTTCTTAAAACTACAAATGGGAAAGAGCATTTGAGAGTCCTTTCTGCAGAAATAAAGGCCAAGTCAGCAGGGCTAAAGCATATTGTAGATCTGAGATCTTTGCTACACAGTCTTCAGAGTAATTTCTACAAAGTTTTAAAAAATATTTACTAAGAAACTACCTCACACAATATAGTGCTGCAGTATAATTATTTTTCTTTATTAGAAGCTATCTCATTGTCCTCCAAGTGCCTATATTCAGTTGATGGGTTCCTTAGTATTTCCATCCTTGTTCAGTTTCTGAAGTTTTCAGATGAATAACTTATTCAGGGACCTGCAGAAAACAGCAAATAAACAGCCCCAGGAAGCTTATCTAAGCAACAAAACATTCCATGAAACTCAATGTATTAAAAAAGTATATCTTCTTATCTCTCTAGTTCCCCAAGCAAACCTGTTGAATTCCCCCATTGCCATGTAGGGATTGTGCCAGCAGACAAGGTTCAGGAGAGCCATGTGTAATAAGCACAGGGAGCCTGTGGAGTACTGAAGAAAAAGGCACACCTGTTATTAGAGTCACATGTTTTAGCTATCTTTTATTTTCTTCCTATGTTCCCAGTAAACAGCACTTTGGCAAATAAAAGTCTGAGAAACAAAAGAGGAGATGAAAGATATCAAACAAGGGAAAGGTAGGGGAAACAGATAAACAAACTGACATCTAAGAATGTGAGAATTTTCCTTTTTCTGGAATGGAAAAAATAAAAGTCCTCTTAAGGAAATGTAATGCCTTCTTATATACAATTCATTTATTAGCATTTAAGAAAACTTTATGACGTAAATTCTGGCTGTTTCTGTGCAGAAGACACTGCTTTTTAGGCACAAGCTATGCAACAAATCAAGTTTATAATAAAGTACATTTCTGGAGTATGAATTGTCAATTAAAATTATATAACTGCACCTAGATTTTTCATAAAAGGGCCACCACAGGGGCTTGGGGTATATTTCTAGGCATGCAACTTCAGGTGAGTTATCCTTTCAGACTCAGTTTTCCATTTGTAAAATTGGGGTAATGACACCTATCCCCTGAGATATTGTAGGAATTAATTTGGATAATCCATGTAAAGCATTCATCAATGTCTATCGGAGAGGATGCACTCAATAAAGGCTTGTTGCTGTTATTGTTATCATGTCTAATTATTAATAACCAGGTCCCTGTCTTGTCACAAATCCTGTAGACTACCCTGCTTCATTGAAGTTCTTTCAGCCAAATGTCCCATACAAAAACACCAGCTAATGCCGTTATATAGAAGCTTTAACTCTAGCTCTGCACTTTGGTCCAGTTACTTGTCCACCTGACCTGAACCGCTCACCTGGCTTCCCCAAACCTTAAGTTCTGCTTCAGCTCTCAATCTTGTTCCTGTCATTTGTCAGGACCTGCCCAAGTTAGCCAAGTTCTGTGCCAGCACCCCCTTCCCAGTCAAAAGATTGGATTACCTCAGTTAAGCCTCCAAAAGTATATTTAACATGATCTAGACATTAAAATGTAAAAGCTCACAATTTCCCCTAATTTAATTGAATCTTGATTTTTCCCTTATTCTTCTACTGCCCAAAATGGCTACCTCCTAAGACCTCCTCATCTCAATTAGGAGCATCTCTACCACTTCGCCAAAATTCTAAATGTTGACTCTTTTATTTATTTATTTGTTTGTTTATTTATTTATTTTTGTCAACTCCCTGAATTCAACCTATTGGCAGGTACTATCACCTCAGCTTTAAAATGCATTCTGACTTTTGCCCTTTTTCTCCATTATTAACATCTCTGTCCTTTGGAGACTCCACATTAGCATGGCCTGCAAATTTGAATACTGAACCCGAGGCCTGCTGGAAGGGACACGCGACCAAGGCCTCAATCTGTGAATAACTAGCGGCCGCCCCAGTGATTCTGATGAACATTTGGTCTGAGAACCACTGCTTCTGTCAAAACTATTGTCATCCCTCTCACTGGGAATATCATAATATCCTGGTTCATCTCCCTCGTTCTACTCTTGCTCCCCAATGATCCATTACATGTAGCAGCAGGAATAATATTTTGTTTTACTTAAAATCCTCCAATGATTCCCTATGTCCTTTAAACTAAAATCCATTTATTTTCCTTATTCCAGCTTACAAACTCCTACATGAACTGGTCACTTCCTACTTTTCCAATTGCATCTCTCTCCATCATTATGATCTGATGACCCTGAACTTCTCTTTCCAATACTTAAATATGCAAGGTTAGTTTCTACCACAGAACCTTTGTCAAAGCTGGCTCCTCTGCTGGACCTATTCTTGCTGTTCGAGCTTTAACTTCGATGTTTCCTAATGAGAAAAGTCTTCCCCTATTTTACTTAATAAACAGCTTCTGGGCTCCAATAATTAGTCACTATCAGATAGCCAACATTCATTCTCTAATTGTTACTTATTGTAATATCACAACTTTCTTCTTTGCTAATTTTAGAGGATTTTATCTGTCTTCTACTAGAAAAGCCTGAGAGTAAGAACCTTGTCCATGTGTTCACATGGAACCTAGGACAATCACTGCTGTGTAGGAGATACTTAATAAGTAATTATTAAATTATAAATATAGCAGGTCTGGGGGTGCACCTCATAATAGAGCACTTGCCTAGCATGCAAGAGACTCAAAGCCCTGTATTCAATCTCCAGCACCACAAAAACGTTTTTAAAAGGAATAATATAGCAACAGAGAAAGAAGGGCTTTCAACAGTGTCAGGGAATTTGGAAAGTCTCATTTGAGGAAATTGTACCAAGTTACTCTAAAAGGAGGCAGATAAGGACCGTAGATCAAAACCAAAAGTCAGATCCAAAAGTGTCCAAATCTAGCTCGCTCGCTCTCTCTCTCTCTCTCTCTCTCTCTCTCTCTCTCTCTCTCTCTCAAAGCACAAAAATATTTCTCTGTCTTTTAAATTGTTCAACATCTAAAGTAAATATCTATCTTTTGATATTAACTGGTTCAGCATGCTCTATAGGGATTATTGTTAGGATTTACTAAATGATGTAAAAGAGAACTTGATTCATAGTAGATATGCACAGTAAATTGTACTTAGAAACGTTACAGAGGATTTGGAGTTCCTTGAAAAAAAGTTATATATTACATATGACAATATATATGTAAATAAGTTAAATAAAGAAAAATTCAACAGTAATACTGTTACCAAAAAAAAGAAAAGAAAAAAGAAACAAAAACGGTTTATAGTGGTGCACTCCTGTAATCTCAGTACTTGGGAGGCTGAAACAGGAGGACAGCAAATTCAAGGTCAGTGGGTGGTAACTTAGGGAGATGCTGTTCCAAAATAAAAAATAAAAAGTGGTGTATGTTGGTGGTGGAACTCCCCTAGGTTCAATCTCTAGTACCACAAAAAAGAAAACCTACAAATATTATAATTTGTCATTTCCCTTTTATAAAATAAGATATTTTATATGACAAAAATCCCACAATAGGTTCAATTTTGTAATGTCTTGTCCTTTTGAAAACCTAATTCAGAGATGCCTCCTTTTCTGTCTCCCTTTTTAATTGTTCTCAAGCACACAGGGAGAGGTGGCCAAAGTACTGGTCTCTCTTGCTTTTGAAGCTGAAGTCTTATTATCATCTTGAACTTGCAATCCCTAATTAGCAACTTCACCTTGCATTCTAATATTATGAATGTGATCCCTTAAAAATGTATGATCCAACCCCTATTTGCACTAAAAAAATAAAAATAAAAATAAATAAATAAATAAATAAATAAAATCTCCGTTCTTCAATTATTTGTCATCCTTTTGTCTCAAGATAACTGTTCCAGTTCTTGACTTGAATAGTGGTCAACTCCAAGGCACACATCCATGTGTTTAATCATGAATCTACAAAGTGAAAGTCTTTGTTCTCATTGGAGCAATGCTGGTAACAGGGAGAGGAGTGGATCTTGGAGACAAAGGGTAGTTGGAAGCCACAGTATTGAGGTGACAATTCCTGCTCAGGAGACACCCGGAGTGGTCTAAGTTGTTGGTCATTCTGTGGACAACATAGGTGTAAGAAGAGAAGCATTATAACCTGACAGGTTCTGAAAAGTAAACAGGGGAAGGTGAAAGTTCCCAAGTTTATAATCTACTCACATAATACCAACTGAGTGCCTACTGAACGACACACAACATGCCAAGTACTGAGACTAAAATGATGATCAAAAATAAACAAATATACAAAACTAAAACCTAAGCATGATCCCTAGTTAAATGAAATTTATATCCAGTATTGGATATCATAGTGAAACAAATAAACACACATATACACACAAATTCATAAATAAAATTATCATTAAGAATAAATGTACATAGAGGTATAAAATCACGAAATAATTGGATCTCACTTGAATTTGAGGTTTGGGGAAGGGTCTCTGAGAAAGGAACATCTGATCTGAGATGTAAAACTACAGGTCAATTGAACAATCATGTTTGAGTTGGGAGATGTACAGAGAATTTAAGGCAGAGAGAACAGCACACACCAAAGCCCTGAGTCAGGAAGAACAAAGTCTTTTTGCAGAATTTACAGGACACCAGTATGGTGTGGACCAAAATTGTTCAGAAGGTGAGATGGAGCACCATGCAAATCACACACCAGGATGTGTGTGAATCTGTTATAGAATTCTAGCTCATGGAGTCTGGTTGTCCAGCCCTCCAGGCAGTGGGGTCGGTGGTCCTTCGATAGATGTGGATTGAGATGAGGTCTCGAGAATATGCTCACACTGCACGCCATGTTGAAGCATATCTGTTTATTGCTTGCTAGTAGCTGTCCTTTATACTATCTTTTTTGCAGCGAGGCATATAGAACAGGAATTTTTACAGCCTTATTTTTCCAAAGGTTAAATAGGTACATCTTTAACTAGAAAAGTCATTGCCCATGGTATTTGATGGGATTAAGAAAACAGTAAGGGTTACAAAATACAATGTGTATATAAAGATTATTTTAGTACAAAGCAGTGTTAAAGATTAACAACGAATAGTTCTATTCATTAGTTTAAATCTTTACTACTTGTTTAGCTCCTTTAAGCAGTGTTCTTATCTTCTTCTCAGGCAACTAGAGAGTTAATGTGTCTGGTGAAATTCCAGAGAGACAAGGGGGAAGTGGGCAAACTATCTGTCTTAAAGCCTTCTTTACTTATAGATAAAATAGTAGACCTAAGTCTCTTTGGCTTATTTATTTTGTTTCTATATCTGTGTGCTGAGAGGGAACATAAGGCTGTTTAGTAGCTAAGCTTGCAAAGCCTATTTCCTGACTAATGCTTGTATGTGATTAATGAATTGCTTATGAGTTGTCTTGAGGCACTGTTTTTTCAGCTAAGAGATCACTTCCGTCAGGCCACATGTTTCTAAGAAATTTTCCTTTACAATTAATGTGAAAGCAAAACCCAAAGCACCCAAATTTTCCAGAATATAACATAATGCAAAGTGGGATATGCCACGCATTCCTTCTTTTGGAATCGTCTGCCTTGCAGGACTCCAGTGGACTGAGCCTTGCTCAAGATCCAGCTATTAAGGAGCTGTGACAGAGTCTGGTTGTAAGAATTAATGAAAGCAAATGAAATTATCATAGTAAAGTGTCTGGCACCAAAAAATGTCATTTGTACATGATCCCTACTGTTATTGCTATTATTGTCATCATTTCCATGAATGTACCTATTTTCCTTACTTTAGCTCTTTTCCTTTTTTTCTAGCCCTGTTTTGAATCAAGCGGGACCACTATCTCTCCTGTGAATCAATGGATCACTGCAATCACTTCCTTTAGATCCATTCTCTATGCTTAATTTGTATGTGTGTGTGTGTGTGTGTGTGATGCTGGAGATCAATTGAACCCAACAGCATTCTACCTCCAAGCTACATCCTTGACCTTTTTTTTTGAATTGGAAAGAAATACAATTTTAATGAAAATAAATAATACAAATTAAGCTGATAACTCCTGGGTCAGTAGCTAAAATCAATGACCAATTGTTTTCTTTGCTGTATAAAAGCTTTCTATTTTGATGTAATACCATTTGTCCATTTTTACTTTTGTTGCCTATAATTTTGGGGTCAATTCCTACTAAAAATCCTTGTTCAGACTAATATTGTATAATTGTTCCTGTGTTTTCTTCTAGTGGATTTTCTTTTCAGTTTCAGATATTATGCTAAATCTTTAATACATATTTAATTAGTTGTGAGATACCGGTAATCCTTTAACATGTAGATATAGTTTTCCCAATACTATTTATTGAAGAGACTTTTTCCCATTGTATATTTTTAACACCTGTAATAGAAATCAATTGACTGTAGATTCATGAGTTCCTTTGTTGTTCTTTTTTAAATAGGGCATCACCAAGTTGCTGAGAACCTGGCTAAATTGCTGAGGCCTAGCATCAAACCTGCAATCCTGCTGTCTCCTCCTCCAAATATTAGGATTACAGGCACGTTCCACCATACCTAGCTTGAATTCTTTTCTTCTCACATGAAAGTGTTTAATGACTATACTCCTGGTTAATTGTGTGTCATGTTGAATTTGGATATGGCTTATCATATGCAACAATTATAAGATTAAAAGCCAGATGTTATTTATCATAATATATAAAGTATAATGTCATTGTTATCTAAGATAGTAATAGAGATAGTTTAAATACGTTTAAAATACAAGGAGGAATTTAAAATATAAGGTGGAACTAAAATATCCAGAGTAATTAAGTATTATCCTAAGAGTCACCTCTCAGGTAGGATCTCCAAAATTCCAAAGACTGCATTGAGCTGGGAATATGAAATCATACCTTTTGTAGGGGCTAGAAATGCTACCTGGAGCTTCTGGGAACTTCAAAGTAAGGAAGACTTCAATAAAATTGTTCAAAATGAAGTCTCTGAGAGTCAGGGCTTTCTGCTCCCACCAGGTTTAGAACTACAGCCCAACTGTCTCCCCTCTTCCCTGACCCACGGCCCACTTCCTCTCCAACAGACTAGGAGGTGGGGATGAGAAAAATTGAGAAGCAGTAAACTTTCTGTTTAAAGATCCCCTGTCTCTGGGCATGATGGGGCATGCTTATAATTCTACTTGGGAGGCTGAGACAGGGGATCACAGGTTCAAGGCTAGCCTCAGCACTTAGGTCTCTCAGCAACTTAGCGGACCTTGATCCAAAATAAAAAATGAAATGCGACTGGAGGTATAGCTCACATGTAGAATGTCTCTGGGTTAAACCCCCTGTACCAAAAATTAAAAAAGAAATCCCCAATCTTTCTTCCTCTTTTGTTTTCAACTGAATTTTGACTAGCCTCTAGGAAAATACCTACTACAATGAAAAAATCTAAATGGAAAACTCTTCAGAACCAAGTGAAGCTGAGTGTAGAGACACATGCCTATAATCCCAGCTACTGTGGAGGCTGAGGCAAGAGGATTGCAAGGTTGAGGCCAGATTCTGAAACGTAGAGAGATCCTGACTCAAGATAAAAAGCGAAAAAAGTCTAGAGATGTAGCTCAATGGTACAGTGCCCCTGGGTTCAGTCTCCAATACTGAGAGAAAAAGGAGGTAAATAAGGAAAAGAAGGAGGAGGAGGAGGAGGAGGAGGAGGAGGAGGAGGAGGAGGAGAAGAAGAAGAAGAAGAAGAAGAAGGAGAAGACAGGTGTAATAGCTCAAGATCTAAAAGCCTTCTAATAACTCACCATTGCCTCAAGATAAAATCCAAACATTCATCACTCCATTGAGGACCTGTTATAGTCTGTGCCCTCTCCAATTGCTCCAACTTCATCTCTCCTCACAGCTCACACACACTTAACATTCCAAATAAACATAACCACAACCTTGAAATTTCTTGAGTGGATATCTCTCCATGCCACTTTTGAGGCTTTGAACATAGGCCTTTCTGCCTAGAATTTATCTCCCTCTTTCCAACTCAATCTTCAGGACTCAGCTTATAAATTACCTTCCCCAAGAAGCCCTTCCTAAATGCCCCAGCCTCAGTTTTTTGACCATAAAAATGCCCTGTGCTTATCATGTGTTGACATTGCCTGTTTAATTTTGCCTTCTCAACTGGATTGCAACCTCCCTGAAAGAAAAGATGCTAATGTCTCCATTCACTTATTTTTTCATTCATTGACCAAGTTGAGTATTGTTTTCTTCACATTACTGAATAAAAATAAAATATTTGTCCTCATGAAGCTGATATACTTTACTTAGCTTGTCTTTTCAGCATGTAGCAGAGAATCTAGCACCCAATAAATATTCAAGAAATGGATATGAGACAGGAGGATCTTAAGTCCAAAGCCATCATGCAATGATTTAGTGAGGCCTTGTTTCAAAAAACAAAATAAAATAGAATAGGGCGACAAGCTCAGTGGTAGAGCTTCCCTAGGTTCAATCCCCAATAACATCCACACATACACACACACACACACACACACACACACACACACACACGGAAATAAAAGGAAGGAAGGGAAGAAGGAAGAGAAGGAAGGAAGGAAGGAAGGAAGGAAGGAAGGAAGGAAGGAAGGCAGGCAGGCAAAAAGAGAAAGAGGAAAATTTGGATGACTTGCTATTGTTCTTCTTACCATTCTTGCTTGGGGAACTTCTGAAAGTAACATTGGCCAGAGTATGACAGTTCAGCTTTCTTTGTTTAGAATATTTATTTCCTGGCTATTGAAAAGTATTTTCACTACAGAAAGTCCAAAAAAAAAAATCTGAAAGCATAAATCTGTTGAAAATGCAAACCTTTTATTGATATTTTCATATGGTTTCTTATTGTATGTTTCTATATATGTGTGTATTTAAGGATACATCCACTTTTTTGAGGACTATGACAAACATTTCATATACCATAAAATTCACCCTCTTTAAGTATGCGATTCAAGTCTCAGTATGTTCACAGAATAGTGCAACCATCACCACAATCTAATTTAGAACATTTTTATTCTCCCAGAAAGAAACTATCCATACTGTTTAATTAGCAGCCACTCCCCACTCCCCCCAATGGCCCACCCTGAGCCCCAGGCAACCACTAATCTACTTTCTGTCTCTATGGGTTTGCCCATTCTGGGTATTTCATATAAATGGAATCATTTGCTATGTGCTTTCTGTGACTTGCTGTTTCAACTTAGCATAACATTTCCAAGATTCATCCAGGTTGTAGTATGTATCAGCTCATCAACATTTGATTGTATTATTCACCCATTAATCATTTGTTGAACATTTGGATTGCTTTCACTACTTGACTGTTAGAAATTATGCTGCTGTGAGCATTCAGGTGCATGTTTTTGTATGGTTATATATTTTCATTTATCTTGAGTATATACTGGGGAGTAGAATTGCTGGATCATACGGCAACTCTATATGTAACAATTTGAGAAAATGCCAAACTGTGTTCAAAGTGGATCCACCATTTCACATTCACACCAACAATGTATAAAGGTTCTGAATTTCTCCTATACTTTGAAAATAAAAATTTCACTACACACAGTTCAACATCCTGTTTTACAAACTAGTCAAGTTCTTCCTTTTAATTGGGGTTATTTTAATAGCTGAGTAAGTCTTCTTGAGTTGCCACAACAAAATACCACAGAGTAGAGAATTTAAACAACTGAAATATATTTTCTCAGCTCTGTAAGCTGGGGAGTCCAAGACCAAGTCTCCAGCATGGTTTGGCTTCAGGTGAGATTCATTCTCTCTCTCTCTCTCTCTCTCTCTCTCTCTCTCTCTCTCTCTCTCTCTCTCTCTCTCATTGGTGCATTGTAATTATATGTCATGCCAAGGTATAGAGTGATAGAAACATACACGCACACAATACTTGGTGCATTTCCCTCCTCACTTGCAGACAGCTGCTTTGTCCTCAGAATTCAGACTCCCTAAATGGCCTTTATTGTGAGCATGTACCAAGAGAGAAGGCAGAGATCTCTCCTCTTTCTTGCTTTTCTTATAAATTCACCAGGCCTATCTGATCAGGGCCTCATCTTTGTAACCTCATCTAACATTTATTACCTACTTATAGGCTCTATCTCCAAATACAAAGTGATTGTGTTTAGGGCTCCAATATATGAATCTAAGAGGGAAGGTACATTCAATCCACATCATTGGATAAACAATGGTCTATTGCAAAATTATATATGAAAATAGTGTTCCAGGAACAAGATGCTAAAGTTAAGAAACTTTTTCTTTAAAATACATTATTTGCAAATTTCCTTTAAAATTCATTTTGTTGTGTTAGCTACATACCCTTCACGTCCAAGTGTGGATAAAAGTGTCTTTCTGAAATTTCTCACCTGCATCTACTTGCAATCTGGAAGAACAGACTTCACACTCTTTCAAAAGATATTTAAATTTTCTGTGTAGCTCAACTGTTGTTGTCTCTAACTCCATTTCTCTGCTAAAGAAAATGATGTCTTTTACACCATTGAGATCCCGTATAATCTTGAAAGTTTTCATTTGAACTGATGAAGAAAAAGAGGCCATCCTAGAGTTAGCTTTACTGGAAGATTCCACTAAGGAAAAAAAACTTTAGATTTCCAAAGAAAACTAATTGGAACCCTGAAGCAGATGGGAAGAGCAGAAATTTCGGAACACCTCGGTGACCTCATTACAAGCATAATGAAGGAGGCAACGATGGAGTTAATTAGAAGAGAGGCAAGAGAAAAGATTAAATGAGAGTACAAAAACAAAATGTAACTCAGAGAAAGAGAGGCATTCAGCAAGAAATAGAATATGCTGATCTCTGCAAAACTATTTAGAACCGAGGGAGATGGAAGCTAGAATCAAACAAAAGGCATATAAACCAGGTGGCCACTGAGGATGAAAAGTCTGTGGAAAATACAAAGAGCAGGCACCTGGGAAGGAATTACTAGATATCTGCATCAAGCAGAAAATGTAGGCCTGGTAGCCAGAGGAATTTAGCTGGCTACACAAGAGAAGTCGCTCTTAGTTGGATGGCACTGATAGTATGCCTCTGTGTGTGATAGATAAAACTCACGAATTTCTTAACAGTCACGCAAGATGTTAGTTCAAATTTGTCCTTTGTTACTCAAGACCACCTTAAACTGTTGATGTCCTTACCTCTTTCCTATGTGTAGAAACCAAAAAAGCTTCCAAGGATCATTATTTTTACAAGTGATATTTGTCCTTCAGACATGGGCTATATGCAGTATATTTTAAAATTTGTTTATAAAACAGCATTTTAGACATTTATCTATGACTCACACTCAGTTTTTTTTTTTGTTGTTGTTGTTTTGTTTGTTTTTTTTGCGATACTGGGGATTGAACTCAGGGGCATTCTACCTCCGAAATATACCCTCAGCCCTATTTTTTATTCTTTATTTTGAAACCAGGTCTCACTAAGTTGCGGAGTGCCTCACTAGGTAGCTGAGGCTGGCCGCGAACCCAGATCCTCTGGTCTCAGCCTCCCGAATGCTGGGATTACAAGCGTGCGTCACCACGCCTGGCTTCACACTCAGTTTTGAGAACAACAAAAAGACAGTTTCATAGCCCAAAATCTGCATATAAAAGCTTGTAGCAAAGAGAACCATGCTTTCTGTTCCAAATATAATTATGCTACTTGAGTAGAATGGTGGTTTAAATTATGAGCAATAAGTAAAGAAGAGATCCAGAAATTATTTCATTGACATGGACAGTCTAGCTTTTACCAAGTCCAATCCACAATTTTATTTCTGAATGATATAGATTGGCTAGTTATAATGAGCACAGAGACTACAAAATTTCTACATATTTTATTCATATCTGAAATAATCCATGTCTACATGCTGTGGTTCAGCTAAACATAAAACCATAAAATATAATTTGCTATGGTTCACCTTAAGACCACAATGGTGATAAATTTGGGGCTCTATGTTTTCACTCATTCACCCCTCTGGGGATATCACCAAGCAAGCATCAAATTGGACTGACCAGTCATTTTTTGCTATAATCATACAGCTCTCTGTGTCTCAAGAATGTAAAATTTCTTCAAGCTCATGATTGTCTCATGAATAATGTAGATGGTACATTTCCCACACATGCCATATCTTTAAACCTCTCACAGAGCCATTTTACATTGTAAGGGTAAATGAAAAGTTAATGCTACAAACTGCCTTTACAGCACAAAGGAAAAAATGAAACTTTGAAGTATAAACAGAGAAAAGGGCCAAATTATTCCAAACGTGATTTTGGAAGGTTAATTCCAAATAAAAAGAAGGTGGTATCTCATCAGAACTTATTTAAGAATCTATACAATGACGGCTTATATCATTTACCTCCCTCCTGACAATTATTTCCTAGCAATTAGTCTCTCCTAGTAAATCAGAACCTCATTCCTTCAACCATTGTTTTTCTAGTTCACTAATCTCTTTAATTACTCTAACTCAGCCCCCTTCAATTATCTGCCTGGGCAATTCCAAAGTCTGTAACTTCTAATTGTTCATTGTTCTAATTCTTCTGCCCCAAGACTGTTAAGGTTTCTGAAAAGAAGTCAGATAGCCATGTTGATTGGCTTCTACAAATTTCTACCATATGTCTTTTCCCCAATTGCTTTTAACTTCCAAGATTGTAGTCGATGAATAAACAGCAACAGCTGTCCACTTGTCAGCTCTGGAGTCAGTCCTGCCCAGTCACTCTGTAACCTCTCCCCTTCAGCTTTCCTCGTTATCATAGATGCTTGTTAGTAACCTTGGCTCCTTAGGCTGATTCCTGCTCTCCTTGGCCACTTGAACTTGAACAGTGTTTTGAACTGTAGTTATTTTGAAATTTTCTTTGCTTCTTTGATGACATTCATTCAGAACAAAATACATCATTGCCTACTCTCTAAGGCTAGATCTTAGTCACCTTTAAGCCCCATACTCAAAGACTCAATAGCAGCCACTAAAAGGTATCTTGTCCCCTTCACCTACCCAGAAGTTACTACCTAATCAGCTGCTTCCTTTTTCTTGGCTCCCTCCAGCAAGGGATTAATTTCAAACATTATTCAACTGTATTCAGGCCTCAACATTGCTTTTTCTTTCTTTCTTTTTTCAACATTGTTTGATAACCCTTCAAACAATTTCTAGTTGAATTTTATCAAGTTTCCATTTGCAGTCTTTCTATCGTCTACCATTCTCTAGAAAAATGCAGAAGACTCTTACCTCTAATTTGCAGTAGACATCCTATTTTATTGGATTAGTCCAAAACCATTCACTAATATAAAGGTTTTTACTTTCTTAACATCTCAGGGGCAAGTCCCACTTTCTCAAGAGCTAGGTTTGGAAAGACTTTATGTCACATCCATTCATAGCTCTAATTTTGCACAGGATTCTTGCAAGTATGGCAGAACCAAAGTGGGTTCCAAACCTTAGACATTAGTCTGGAGATCTGCTGGCTAAATTGATTTTACTTGAAAATTAGGTGGAAAAAAAACTTAGTAAAAAGGATAGGGTATGAAATATCAAAAGTGGAAAGGAGGAATAGAGACCACTGATATAAAATTGAGTTCACAAGGATCCTGGAATATATATTGATCAAAGGTGGAAATACCAGCATTGATCAGTAGGGAAAGATCAGAGTACACAAGCAAGAGTAAGTAAAGCATGTATCCCAGGGTGACGTGGAGAACAGAGTAGAAGGCGGTGAAGGCACTCCTCTCCTTATTGGAGCTGAGATGTGGCCAGAGCAGTGGTGGTGAAATGGCACGGATAGAACAGATAGACCTGGCCTGGCCAGAAGCTGAGTGCCAAGGACTTTGCTCTCACAATAGAGTGCAAGAAAGAAAGTAAGACACATCATCAACAAAAACTGCTCCTCTTTTAAAATAAATCTAGAATTCCTTTGTCACAGATTGACACAGGCTTTTACACAGCTAGCTCTGGCCCTGTTCTAAATCAGAAGTATATTCATGTTCTATATTACATATGACAGTTTCTACATGACAGGCACATTTGGCAGCAGGAAGAAGGGATAATGGTACAGTCACAGTGCCACCATTGTATCTATATAATATTTTCTCATCATGCTTTTTTGGACAAATATTTATTTAATTGTATAAAATGAGTACTTTATAATATATAGTATTTATTATTATGTAGTATAATAACAAAAACTATATATATCATATAATATAACTTAACATAATAATCAATACTGTAAATAACATTTGTCTCTAAGTCCTCACCAAATCACCCTCACTCTTCACTCCATGCCTGACTGGTTTCTAAATTGCTCACATTCCTCCTCGTGTGCAATTGAATTGTACCTAACAATACTTTCCTTAAGAATATGTTCCCCTCCACCCACTGGAGGGCTAACATCAGCTCAGATTTTCAGATCTCAAAATTATAGAGGCCAAGTTAATAATGAATAGGGGCCTTCCCACTCAGTTCCCCCAGAGATGCATATCAAAGAAAGAGTTAACAGGTAGATGTCACTAAGAGAAATTTTGTTAAGATTTATTACCAAGAAAGCCCAGAGAATAGCCTATTGGAAGTGCTGTCAGGTCAAAACCCCATGGAAGGAAGGAAGACAATTATAAAAATGAAGGAGACGAAAAGACAGAAAGGAGCAAAAGAAAAGAAAGAAGAAATTGATACTTCAATTTTGAAAATACATGTGATACCACCCACATGTAAACTATCTATGCAAACTAATTATGTTTGAAAAATGACCACTACCACTTACATACTAGATAATCACTCATCTCTGTGGATGGCTTCATCCCCACAGTGCCACTTTCTTCAGGGCCATGGAGATATAAACTGTCAATTAACAGAGAGTGTAAGTTTACCTAGATGCCATGTAAGATTTTAATCACATACAAATACTTATTACTTGGTGCTTCTTCAGCACCAAAGTGCTTAGTCAAATTATAGTTTTCCAAGGCAAACAAGTGTTTGTTGACAAATGTCAAGGATTACAGAATTGATGATCATTTAGGATGTGAAATAACACAATTATGACTTTGTAAACAACCCTATCCCTCTCTTTCTGAGAGCATAGAATATAATCTCATTTCTGTAAAATGTTTCCAGTATAGTTTGTATGTTATGTATGTATATATACATACAAGCCTATGTATGATGTATCTTTTGAAATATTATCATTTCGTATTTTAAATTTCCTGATAGCAAGCATAGATTACATTCCAGTGATATAGTTTTTTTGTTCCAGTAAATTCTTGCATTTGTTTTTAACATCTTACTGCCATATGATAAGCACCATTTGGGCTGGAACTAAGACACTACAATGCAATTAGAAAGCACTACCTCCTGTGGATATAGCATCAGTGTCTCTGAAAGAGTTAAAATGACCTCCAGAAATGCCAAGTCAGGGACCATGGGAAAGTAGTGAGAAAACTGGTTCAATATGATATTGATCTGTGGAATTCTTGAGTTCAGAGCAAGAGTTCCCCACTCGGTCTATAGATCCAATCTAGGTATTCCTGGAACCAATATACATAGTTTAAGTGGAGAGCTAGCAATAAAACCCTTAACCAAATTAACTGGTTATCCACAGGTCCACAATGGGACCAGTGTGTTCCTGTGTACCCTTAGACCTTCTCAGACTTCTTACTGAGAAATGTCTGGACATACCCCCGTGTCCACATAAATAACAAATGGCATTTAATAAAAGCAAATCAAAGTTAACATTTCGAATCAATTCCTTTCCCTAATATAGCAGCAGAGAGTGATTTAAAGCAAATGTTTTAATTGTGCATTTCCTCTGGCCGATCTTGTTCTAGCATTCAAACTGCTCCTCCTACAACTTTGTCACTCCCACATGCCACTACTAATGCTGTAGTTGTGTAGGCACAACCTATGTGCATTTAGGTCCAAATTTAAAATATTCTGGAAGTTGGTGTTCCTTTCCAATGTACTTTTTGATTCACAAACAGGAAGAAGTCAAATTGAGGCCAAATCTGCATCTCTAAGGACATTTTGTTTTACGTATTTTTCTCACATTTTTTAATCTTCTTCATAAAACTGATTTCTCAAATAACAGCAGTCAAATTCTTAAATAAAAATAGCGGAGGATCGTAAATAAATAGGGAACAGTATAAACAGCTCTTTACTCCAAATTAATACATTTTATATTACATTCCATCAGTGTGGTTACAGCTTAAAGATATAAAGGGGGTGTCTGAGTAGTTGTGTAAGCAATAAATATTATCTAGAAATGAAACACATTTTATTAGCTCTTTAGTGCCTTCTATTTCTTCTGGCTAATAAAGTGAAATTCAAATATTACATTTGAAGCTGAATCATAAATCCATCAAAGAGCTTATTTTCCCTAAATCCCAACTTCCAAAACATATGGAAAATTGCCTAAAGGTAGAGAAAGTTGTTGCTTTTATCACACTGTGCATCTAAATTCCCAAGATGATTGATTTAACGAGGTTTGCACATTAGAAGCCTTTTCCATTGTTACAATAAGAGGAAATCACAAGAAAGATTAATGCCCTCTGCATGGTGCCACTGTATTAAAATGTCTTTGAAATGTCTTCACTCCAGGAGCACTTCCTACCCATGCCAGGACTTAGTAAAGTTGGTCTCAGTGTAAAGAATTTATTAGTTATGGCCGGTGGAGCTGTGGTGCTGAAAATAAATACCTGCGATATGCTTACTTTCAAAGAGACGTGTAAGCTAGTCAGTTTCCAAACAAAATTTGATTTCATGGCTTGGCACAAGGAAAGTGTGTCTCGGAGATGCTTGCAAGTGAGGCCACCCACAGGTCTGCCACAGTATCTAGGATCCTGTCACAACACCACAGTGTTACCAAATGGGAAGCAAAGCCGCGCACCCTCCCGTGACTTGGAAAGCTACTCACACTTAGATCCTCATGGGCGTTTTCTCTGCAGTAACAGAATGTTGTCTGCCCTCATCTTCCCTCTGCTTCACAGACATAGGCGAAAAAATATTTCAACCCACTCTTACAATCGCTGGGATAGTGACAAATACTTGAGCCTGTCCCTTTGCATACCATTCTGATTATATAAAAGTGTCAACTTCTGCTGGGCACAGTGGTGGCACACGTCTGTAATCCCAGTACTTGGGATGCTGAGACTAGAGAATTGCAGGTTTGAGGTCAGCCTCATCAACTTAGTAAGAACCTCAGCAACTTCTTAAGACCCTTCAAAATGCAAAATAAAAACAGGCTAAGGATGTAGCTCAGAGGTAGAACACCCCTGGATTCAATCTCCAGTACCACAAAAGATAATTTCAGAGAATAATTTGTTTAAAAATGTATTAAACTTCAGAGGTCCATATGCAACCAAAGCATTTACTGAGCACAAACTATATGCCCAGTATTGCTAAGTGCTGAGATATGCACACACACAAAAGTTATGAAACAAAGAAAATAATTATATTTCATTAACACGAATAAAATAATAAAAATTAAGACATATAGCCCATACAATAACAAAACAAGCTATAATAAAAAGATAATGTGGTAAGTAACAGAATTATGGTTTGTGGATAAACAAAATGTAGATGGCCTAGAAAGACGATGGTAAGTTCATATCAAACACTAAATCAACACACAGAATGGCAGGAAGGTTTCTATAGGGCTTCAGTCTCATTC
This sequence comes from Graphiurus murinus, assembly GCA_004027655.1. NCBI lineage: Eukaryota > Metazoa > Chordata > Mammalia > Rodentia > Gliridae > Graphiurus > Graphiurus murinus. The sequence goes on from PVLC010011917.1 coordinate 42,431, forward strand.
TGGGTGCTCTGCGTTTCTGTTTCTTTGCCTTTGCTCACATTCTCCTGGTCTGGAATGATTTGTCTCTTCTCTGTTCAGCCAAGTGACAATGTCCTTAAGGAACCAACTAAAACCCCACTTCCCCCACGACTAACTACTCTGAACACCACGAATCTCCCTCTTCTTCAGCGCTTCCAGTTTTTTAATCGCCACCTCATACTTTGGTGTACACTGGTCCAGACTGCTTGATACTGCTTCCCCCATACTTTTTTTTTTTTTTTTTGCGGTACTGGGGATTGAACTCAGGGGCATTCTACCTCCGAGCTATACCCCCAGCCCTATTTTTTATTCTTTATTTTGAAACCGAGTCTCACTAAGTTGTGGAGTGCCTCACTAGGTAGCTGAGGCTGGCCGGGAACCCGGATCCTCCAGTCTCAGCCTCCCGAATGCTGGGATTACAAGTGTGCGCCACCATGCCGGGCTCCCCCATACTTTTTATAACCCTAGTTAGTTTGCATGTTTCATGGGAATAGAAAACAAGTCATTTATGACTTCTGCTTTCACATAACACATGATAGGAGTGAACACATTATTATTTGCACTTAATCAATATTTGACAATTTGGTTTGTTCCAGGAGGGCCTATTACCAAAGGCTTCATGAGATTATTTTTAAAATGTTGTGAAATACAGAATGGAAACATGTATTTATTCACCATTTTAAAGTAAAAAAAAAAAAAAAAAAAGGATGCAGTCATCCAAATATATAGAAAATACAGACACTGAGATACAAATAATAAAGTGGTAAATGTTTAATTAGGTCGTTAGTTTAAAACTGGAAGGATTAGAATTATGAGAAACCCATAAGCAAACACAATAGGAACAAACATTAATACATGATGATTAATCCATAGCAAACACAATAGGAACAAACATTAGTCTTTTAACTCACAGACTCTTTGCTGTATTCAAAAAAAAAAAAAAAAAAAAACCTGGCTTTACTCCCTGGACAGCCCCCATTTCTTGCAGTGGGAAAGTTAAGATTTACCATCCATGGCACAGGAATGGGACAAGGAGGGAGAAGCGAAGAGTCTGTACAGTGACACATTCAAGAAACATCTAGGGAAAGAATTGAAAGACAATGCTGGTGAGAGATATTGGAGTAAAAACAAAGATTTGGATTCTACTCAGTCACAAACCAGCAAAACAATGGGTGGAGTAAGGTTGGGGGTGGCCAGATGTGGTGTTGTTCTTCTGTAATCCAGTACTTGGGAGCCTGAGACAGGAGGATTGCATGTTCGAGACCCACCTCAGCAGTTTAGTGAGACTCTTAGCAACCTAGCAAGACCCAGTTTCAAAACTACAAAATAAAATAGGTGTATCTCAGAGGTAAAAAATGCCTCTAGATTCAATACCACACGCACACACACACACACACACACACACACACACACACACACACACAGATTGGGGGAGATAATAAATAATGAGAAAGCCCTTTGAATTACAGATTCCATATTTGTAAAATGAGAATAGGATTAAGTGAGCTCTTACGTCATTGGTTGACAGTCCACCATTGAAATAAATGTAGCTGTATTATCAATAACAGGCTTTGAAATTTTGCCTGATAGCCAGACATGGTGGTGCGCACTTGTAGTCCCAGTACTTGGGAGGCTGAGACAGGAGGATCACAGGTTCGCAGTCAGCCTCAGCTACTTAGTGAGGCCCTCTGCAACTTAGTGAGACCCTGTTTCAAAATAAAGAATAAAAAATCGGGCTGTGGGTGTAGCTCAGTGGTAAAATGCCACTGAGTTCCATCCCCAGTACCACAAAAAAAGAAAAAAGAAAAGGAATTTTGACTGACTTAAAGAGAAAAAGGCATTTCAATTCCTACTTAAAAATGGATTTCCTTTTAATATCTCCATAGACAGGTTTCAAGAACCTTATACTTTGGAGGAGATAAACACATCACAAACTGTGTGTTAGCAGTACAGAGAGAAGCCAGGCAAGCCTGGTGGACACTGAACTTGCCTTTCTTCCCATTTACCACTTCACCCTTTCCCTTCTTTTGACTTCGTTTTTCAAGCATCCCAAGTGTTTTCTTACCAAACTGCTACCGTTGTCCTTTCATCTTAATATCATTTTCATGCTTATCCTTTTTGTTTATCCTACTGACTATTCACATTGCCCCTGAGAACACAGAAAGTAAAAAATAAAAAAGTGAAAAATAAAAAAATTTTACTCTTGTTTACATGTAATAAAATGAACCACATGAAATTGCCATTTTGCAGGGAAATTTGACGTCTATATGATATATAGTATGTTTATAGAAGTATATGTATCTATAAATATTTCCAAATGTATATAGTGTTCTGAGTTTGTGATAAGTAAAAGTAACTTCACATTGGTAATATTTAAAAGCCAGGTTCAAAGTATGTGAAAATTTCAAAAATGAGCCATAAAACCTGAATAGATGTGTGTGCATACATAGTCAGGAGGTCTTTGAAATAGAGACACCAGCTCTGGTTACCTTGATCATAAAAAAAAATCATCTAAATATATAGTTTATAGAATGTTTTTTAAAATCAAAACACTCAGGTCTTGAATAAATAGAAATAGGACAATTGTGGGATCTCAAGATCAAAAATTAATGTTCAGAAGTCTTGGAAAGCTCCCCCAAAATGGCAAAGCTCTGTTATTTCCCATGTTTTTCTTTCAAGATTTGAAGCTCAGGTAGAGTCTGACTGGCCCAGTTGAAGTCAAGGGTTCACATAGAATTTCTTTGTGGTTTGACTGCAGAGGCTAAGTTGCTATTCCATCTATGACTCTACCAGGGTGATGCCCTTGGGATTGTACAAAGTTGCATCTGGTACTAGGACTTGTTGACTGACTGCTCCAACTGGGCTGACAGAATTAGAGATTGAGAGCTTCCTTCTTCCACCCAAAAGTGAAATTTTACTTCTCAAAGCTTAAGGCAGAAACAAGAGATCCAACAGGGCATGCATGCATCTATGTCCAACTTTGCAGTGATACAAAATTCCTCTGAATTAAAAACCAGAGAGAGAGAGGGG
>PVLC010011918.1:0-18396 GCA_004027655.1 Graphiurus murinus
TTTTTTTTTTTTTAATTTTGAAATAGGGTCTTGCTTAGTTGCTGAGGTTATTCCGTCTCAGCCTTCCAAATCCTGGGATTACAGGCTAGATAAGATTTACATTTGTTTCTGGCCTTGCCTGGGGATCTTGAGTCTTTTTAATGCAGTTTCAGAGACTGAGATGCTTTTAAACAGGACCATTATTCATTCCTGCAGGGGCTGGTCAACCTCGGGTCACTTCCTGTTACTCCTATTATGTGCGAGGCACTTTGCTAAATGCTGTGCAGGTCCTGTGAGCACAGCAGACCTGGCCTTTGGTCCACATGATTATGACCGACAGGTAAATATATATACAGTTACTGTGTTCAGTATTGCTAGAGCAGTGAGTAAGCTGCTGTGGGAGAGAATATTTGGAAGAAGGAGAAGAGGAGAATGGTTCTACCATAACTAACTGGGGCGGGTTTTGTTTAAGCTGCAATCTGGCAGATGAGAAGGAGCTAGGAGCAGAAACTGCCAGGCAGAAGCATTTGCCAGAGTGAAGACCAGATGACAACAGTGACTATAGGAGGAAAGCAGGGAACAGGACATGGGGGAAGGAGTTTGAGATTGATTTAGACCTGTGTTATTGAGTTCTAGGACATTATTCTCTTGGCCCTCAGTTTTCTCCCAGTTCCCTTCAGAAAAAAATAATGTATTAGGTATTGATGAATCTAGGCTCTGAATTTAGCCCTGTGGTCCTAGACTAATTCATCATTTAAAGCAAAACGGAAGGAAGGGGTTAAATATAAAGTGGGAGCAGGAATTAAGGAAGGAAGCACAAGAGGAGAGACTGTCAAATTTGTGTTGCTCACAAGTCTTTGCAGTCTGACACCTGTAGCGGGCATTCTAGAAGTACCCATTGATTTAGCAGAATGAAAACAGGTCAGATCTTTTTCTTTTCTTTTTCTTTTTTTCTTTTTTTTTGCAGTACTGGGGATTGAACCGAGGGGCACTCTACCTCCGAGCTACACGCTCAGTCTTATTTTTTATTCTTTTATTTTGAAACAGGACCTCAGTAAGTTGCTGAGGGTCTCACTGAGTAGCTGAGGCTGGCCGTGAACCTGCAATTCTCCTGCCTCAGCCTCCCAAGTACTGGATTAAAAGCTTGCACCACCATGCCTGTCTCGATCAAATCGTTTTCTTTTCTTTTCTTTTTTTTTTTTTTCGGGACTGGAGATTGAACCCAGGGGCATACTACCTCCAAGCTACACCCCCAGTTCTATTTTGTAATTTTTATTTGGAAACAGGGTCTCACTAAGTTCCAGAGAGCCTCACTAAGTAGCTGAGGCTGGCAGTGAACCCAGATCCCCAGGTCTCAGCCTCCCAAGTACTGGGATTAGAAGCGTGCACCACCATGCCCGGCTCAAATTATTTTCTAATCATCAAAATGAAGATAAGAATTTTCCATCTTGTTTCTGTATTTAAAGGAAAGAGTCAGTGAATCACAGTGAAGAAAAGCCATATTCATTTTCATCTCCTGAATGAGAAGAGTTTATTGCCTAACCTTAAATGTTTTGGGTGGCGAGCAAGAAAGGTGGGCGTGCCTCCCCGGGGACAGGAGTCGCCTGGCACAGGGGAGGGATTCGACTGAGCCAGCGAGCGCGGAGGAGCTCAAGTCAGGTTTCTTATATGCGTTCCAGAAAGAGATGAAGAAACCATTCCGTCTCATGACATTACCAGCCCAAACTTCTGGCCTGGTCCATGGAGTACAGAACGTAAATGTCCTCAAAGCGCAGCAAAGCCACTGGACCTGTCAGAGCCTTGAGTGTTTTCTGCTTTTGGCCTACAACCCGTGGACTTGAGCTGATATGTGAGAGGGAAGGGCGGGAACTTAGGGGTTATACTTCCTGTATCTTAATTTTTGAATTATTATGTAAGGTTTTCTTTTTCTAGAAAGAGACAGATCTGGAATGAGAATGAATTCTCATCAGTAAAAGCAGAGTTTTAAGTAGGTCATCTGACTTTGCTTTTATGCTCCACATGCACCCTGGTTACAAAAGGGCCTTTCATGCGTTTTCGAGGCTTTCATCCCTGCCAGACTCTCCACAGGCATTGTCAAAGAATTAAGCTGCCCACCCTCCCCCAGCTGGTCTCATGGACTCTTTCATAGAGCGAGCGAGCGCGCTGGACTGTGTTTAGGTCAGCAGGAACTCGGCAAACACTGGATCCATCAACGGTCTTCCTTCTGGAAAAGAGAGTCAGTATTGATTAGTATTACAGCCACAGAAGTTAGTGTCGCTAGTGTCTAATAAATATCGTGACTTGCAGCCTATTTTTTGCCGGAATTTAAGCCTAATTTTTGACCAGAGTTTAAGAAATGTTTATGTTAAGTTAATTATATCTGCAATTTACCCATAGATAATTTCTGTCAATTCATTTGGATAGGAGGTTGATGAATGCTTCAAATAACCTAGATATATACTCACAATTAACTTTGTTTTCTTTGTGGTAGTGGGCATTCTGCCTCTGAACTACATCCCCAGTCATATTTTATTTTTTTAATTTGAAACAAGGTATTACTAAGTTACCCATATGATACTGGTCTGGAACCTGCAATCCTCCTGTCTCAACCTCTCAAGTGCTGGGAGTACAGGTGTTACCCACCAGTGACCAACTCTTAATTAACTTTTTAAAAGAAGCCGGTCAACACCGAAATGCTTTTATTCTTGTGTATGTGTGTGTGTCGGGGTGGGGGTGGGGGGCGGTGTACTAGAGACTGAATCCAGGAGCATTCTACCTCTAAAGCCACCCTCCCCTCAGCCCTTTTTATTTATTTATTTATTTTTTGGAAATAGGGTTTAGCTAGGTTGCTGAAAGTCTCCCTACATTGCTGAGGTTGTCCTCGAACCTATGATCTTCCTATCTCAGCCTCCCAAATACTGGGATTACAGGCATGTGCCACTACATCCCGCTTTCTTTTTCTTTTTCAAGTTTTGACTGCAGGCCAGACATGGTGGCACAGGCCTGTAATCCCAGTATTTGGGAGGCTGAGACAAGATCATAGGTTCGAGGACAGCCTCAGAAACTTCCTGAGACCCTCTGCAATTTAGCAAGACCTTGTTTTCAAATATAAAAAATAAAATAGGGCTGGGGTATAGCTCAGAGGTAGAGTGCTTCCAGGTTTAATCCCTAGGGCTGCAAGTGTGTGTGCGTGCGCGCACACACACACACACACACAGGTTTTGACTGCAGGTGTGGAGTAAGAAAGAAAGCCTGAGATTTTGAAGGGATAGTTTGCAAGCTGCCTGTCACATAATCTAGGGGTAGTGAAGGATTAACTTTTACAGGCATTTGTATTCTTCTGAGATTCATACATTTTAAGGAAACTAACTATATGAGATTAGCCATATTTGTAGTTTTGTCTTTTTTTTTTTTTTTTTTGTGGTACTGGGGATTGAACTCAGGGGCATTCTACCTCCAAGCTATACCCCAAGCCCTATTTCCCAAGCCCTATTTTTTATTCTTTATTTTGAAACAGGGTCTCACTAAGTTGCGGAGTGCCTCACTAGGTAGTTGAGTCTGGCTGCGAACCCGGATCCTCCGGTCTCAGCCTCTCAAATGCTGGGATTACAAGCGTGCACCACCACATCCAGCTTATTTGTAGATTTTTGAAGGACTACAAGCCATTAGTTATAATAGATTCCAAACAATTCTGGTGAAATTAGTCTCTTGGGGCCTGCCACCATACCTACTGTATTGTTCCCACTCTGAAATATTCTCTAACGTTTTCTGGGGTTTTAGCCACTTAACCCACACATGCTAACAACAACAAATATACGTTTTAAAACAAGTGTTACCTTTTTTTGCTTCATTTACTTAGCATAATTATTTTGACATCCATCCACGTTGTTGTATATATCAAAAGTTCATTTCTGCCGGATGTGATGGCTCACACTTGTAATCCCAGTACTTGGAAGGCTGAGACAGGAGGATCACAGGTTCAAAGCCAGCCTCAGCAACTTAGTGAGGCCCTCTGCAACTTAGTGAGACCCTGTTTCCAAATAAAGTATAAAAAATAGGTCTGGGGGTATAGCCCAGAGGTAGAATGTCCATGGGTTCCATCCCCAGTACCACACACACACAAAAAGTTCCTTTTTTTTTTTTTTCCTGAGTAGCACTAGAATCTGTTAATCTATTCATCTGTTGTACATTTAGATTGTTTCCAGTTTTAGCCGGGCGTGGTGGCGCACACTTGTAATCCCAGCATTCAGGAGGCTGAGACCAGAGGATCCGGGTTCGCGGCCAGCCTCAGCTACCTAGTGAGGCACTCCGCAACTTAGTGAGACTCGGTTTCAAAATAAAGAATAAAAAATAGGGCTGGGGGTGTAGCTCAGAGGTAGAATGCCCCTGAGTTCAATCCCCAGTACCGAAAAAAAAAAAAAAAAAAAGATTGTTTCCAGTTTTAGAATATTAAAGATAGTTTCTGCTGGGCATGGTGGCACACTCCTGTAATCCCTATACTTGGGAGGCTGAGACAGGAGGATCGAAGATTTGAGGACAGTCTCAGCAAGTAGTGAAACTCTCATCAATTTAGTGAGACCTGTTTCCAAATAAGAAATAAAATCGGGCTGCAGGTGTAACTTGAAGGTAGAATGCCTCTGGGTTCAATCTCCAGTACTACTAAGTTAATAAATAAATAAAGTAAAGTTTCTAAACTGGGTGTGGTGGCATGCACGTGTAATCCCAGTACTTTGGAGGCTGAAACAGGAGGATTGCAGGTTTGAGAACAGCCTCAGCAACTTAGCAACACCCTCCCCAATTTAGTGAGAGCCTGTTTCAAAATAAAAAAATAGACCTGGGGGTGTAGCTCAGAGATAATGCTCCTGGACTCAATCCCCAATACCACAAAAAGAGATTTTTAGGTATCTGGATACCAATCCTTTGTCAGATATATTTCCAGTCTGTGGCTTGTCTTTTATAAAAATTGTGGTTATATATATATGTATATATATATTATATATGTATATATAATATATATAATATATGTGGTTTTATATATATAATATATGTGGTTTTATATATATATATATATATAAAATAGCTGGGCAAGGTGGGACACACCTGTAAGCCCAGTACTTGAGAGGCTGAGCAGGAGGATTTCAGGTTCAAAGCTAGCCTCAGCAACTTAGTGAGGCCCTTAGTAACTTAGCAAAACACTATTTCAAAATAAAAAATACATAGGGCTGGGGTGTATTCTGGAGGTAGAATGCCCCTAGGTTTAATTCCCAGTAACACACGTATACACAAACACACACACACACACACACTCTCTCTCTCTCTCTCTCTCTCTCTCTCTCTCATATATATATATGTCATAAAATTTACCATTTTAACCATCTTTATATGTATTTATTTATTTATTTTTGTGGTACTGGGGATTGAACCCAGGGATATTCTACCTCCAAGCTACACTCCCAGCCCTATTTTTTATTCTTTATTCTGAAACAGGGTCTCACTAAGTTGCAGAAGGCCTCACTAAGTAGCTGAGGTTGGCTGCGAACCTGTGATCCTCCTGTCTCAGCCCCCCCAAGTACTGGGATTACAAGCGTGCGCCACCATGCTTGGCCATTTTAACCATCTTTAAATGTACAGCTCATGTCGTGTTTCAAATGGTTGTTCAGCTATCACCACCATCCATCTTCAGAACTTTTTCATGTTCTCTAACTGACATCCGGTGCCCGTTAAACCCTAACTCCCCATTCTTTCTTTCCCCTATCACCTAGCAATCATCATTCTATTTTCTGACTCTTGAATTGGACTCTTCTTGGAATCATATAATATTTGTCATTTTGTGCCTGACTTATTTCCCCTGAGTCCGTCTAATCCCAGGAGGTTCTCTTCCCTTTTATTTGAACATCTCCATATATTGCCTTTCTCAAGAGAAGACCTACGAAAAAGGCTGGTTTCTCCTGTTCCAGGACTTGTGCAGAAGCTCTCCAGTGACTTTTCAAGTCATTCTCTCTCTGGCACCCTTCAGTGTGCTGCTCCTTCTCCACCCTCCCGTGGACAGGCGGATCAGTTTTCTACTCATCAACACCCACCTACTGCTGCTTCTGGTGCTTGGCAGATGTCTCCTGCCTGGCTTGCTCGTTGCTGCCTTTGTCCCTCATACAGCTGTCCTCTTCCCAGCTCTGGCTTTCTGCCTGACTTCCATGGCAGCTGTTCTGTCATTGCCTGTCTGCCATTCGGCCCAACCCTGCAGGTACAACATGTACTGCAGTACTGCACATTCTCCTTTCAGAACCGAACTCACCACCTCCCCCAGTCATACAGTGGGGGAGGTGGTGAGTTTGATTCTGAAAGGAGAATGGGTCATCCTCCTGCATGTAGCATTGCTAGTCACCTAAGTCAGACGGCTGGACCTTCCTTATCCCCAGCATCTCATTAAGTCCTTAGTTCTACCCCTATAAAGTCTTTGTCAGATATTCCTGCCCTGCTTTGAGTCCTACTTTATTGTCTACATTATTTCTGAAGCCTTCAATTATTGACTATCCTTTCCTCAAACCCCACCACTTGGTCTTCCATCTTGTTGTCTTTTACGTCTGCCATGTTCATATTAATTTAACAGAAGTTTATTGAGTTCCTGTTGGATGCCCTTACCCAGCTCATTGTCATTCCTGGGACCAAACAGATTTTTTTCAAGCTTTCCAGCCCTCTCTGCTTGAAAGACTATGACCCTTCTCTTGGCTAACTGGACATATCCTTCATATTCAGCTCAAACATCACCCCTTCTGAAAATTTCTTCTCCCTTCCTCCCCGTAGGGTTCATTTGGCTAACTTTTTTATGGCAGGTGATAAGTCAGGATCTGAATAGTTTATTTGTGCCTCACTACTGGTTAGTGAACTCCTTGATGACATCCATATCTAATCTCTACATGTATCCCCCAATATCTGGTGAATCACCAGCTTTGGAGTTTGGAAAGTCCTGAGTTTGCATACCAGTAGCCATTTATTAATATGTGGTCATGAGCAAATTCCATAGCCTCTGTGATCTTTCACAGTCTGCAAAATGGAAAAACAGTACCTAACTCATTGAACTTGTGAGGATTAAATGGGTTACATAAATGACTCTTTATAAATACCTAGCACATAGCAGGCAACCAAGGATTGTAGTTGTGAAAATGGCTTTTGTTCCTAATAATAAATAATGCTGATTAGGTGAATAACTAACTCAAGTGACTGAACTTCCTTTTAGACATCTTTTCCTTAAATCTGAGAGCTTGAATAGCTCTAGGGCAGAGTTGAATGTTCCCAGCTGCTGCTTGTTCCTCCCACACCTGAGAGACATCCTCAGTAAGACTGCGAGTTGAGCTCCTCTGTTTCCCACAGTGAGCTTCATCTCCACCAAAGAGGTGAGTTTACTTAACATCAAGACTAATACTTGAACATAGATTATTGGATGTGTAAACATCAGAGCTTAATTAATCTGAGCACATCTTTTTTTTAAAGCACTGGGGATTGAACTCAGGGGCATTCTACCTCCCACCTACACCCCCAGCCCTATTTTATTTTTATTTGGAAACTGGATTTCACTAGGTTGGTGAGAATCTCACTACTTGCTGAAGCTGTCCTCGAACCTGTTATTTTCCTGTCTCAGCCTCCCAAGTACTGGGATTACAAGCACATGCTACCACACCTGACTCTGAGCAAGTTTTTTAAAATCACTGGCCCTTTGTTGAGAGATGTGTAAAATGGAAATAATCAATTAGTTCTAGTTGGCATTGGGAAGACTTATCTGTTTCATTAGTCTTTAAATCTTTGAAGGAAGAAATAGTGAAAAGATATGTGAGGAAAAGCCAGGTAGTCTTGGGTTTGAATTCTACCTTCAGCTATGAAAATGTCTCTCAATTTATTTATCTACTAAATGAGAGTCAGAAGAGTATATAATTTGAAGAGTTGCTGTGAGATTTAACTGAGATAAAATGTTCAAGTATTGAGATAATACATACCTGGCACCTGATCGTATTTTATTAGTAGTAATATGTGGGAGAGGGTACTGGGGATTGAACCCAGGGGCAGTCTACCTCTGAGCTACACCCCCAGCCCTATTTTATTGTTTATTTTGAAACAGGGTCTCACTGCATTGCAGAGGACCTTGCTAGGTTGCAGAGGCTAGCCAAGAACCTGCAATCCTCCTGTCTCAGCCACCTAAGTATTAGGATTACAGGCATGCACCATCATGCCTGACTAGTAATAATGTTTTAAATATAGAATGCTTAACTTTGAATAGAAAGAGTCTTACTGTAAGCTCTCACAACCAAAGTCTAAACTCGGGGAAGCCGGGCGTGGTGGCGCACACTTGTAATCCCAGCATTTGGGAGACTGAGACTGGAGGATCCGGGTTTGAGGCCAACCTCAGCTACTTAGGCACTTTGCAATTTAGTGAGACCCTGTTTCAAAATAAAGAATAAAAAATAGGGCTGGGGGTATACTCGGAGGTAGAATGCCCCTGAGTTCAATCCCCAGTACTGCAAAAATAAATAAATAAATAAACAAACAAACTCGGGGAAATGTGAAGGTTAGTTTTCCTTTGGTAGCGAAGACTTCATAATGTTGATTCTTTGTGACCTTTTTCCTTTAGTAAATGTACCCAGTATACCCTCATTCCCATTCCTAGATGATCATAAGTCTTAATATATGAGTAGCTGTATCAGGATTGAGGTTGGTTGCATATATCAGAAAACGAAATAGGTTTATTTCTTTTTCAGGTAGCAAAATATGAAGGTAAGCTGGGCTGATGTGGCAGTTTGATAGTGTCATCAGAGAACCCAGTCTGTTTTACCTCTGTTCTGCTGTTAGTGTCCAAAATGTTGTTCGGGTTCTGATTTTCACATCCAAATTCCAGATTACAGAAGGGAGGACAAGGAAGAAGACTCAGTTCCTCCCTTTAAGCCACCTTCATAGAGATCTCATCATACTTCATGGCTAGAGTTTACTCACGTGTCCATACCTATCTGAGGAACAGGCCTGTTCTCCTTAGTACTAGCACTCAGTTTTTCTTCTTCCTCTCCTTGCCCTCCAGTGAGAGGGCTTGGTTCTCCAAGCCATAGCATCATTGACAGGGAATGTGTGTTTGGTCAAGGAGTGTTGCTCTTGGGCCAGAAGCTGAAGCTTCCTCTTGGAAGTTTTCTGTATGCTCATGAATGGTTCCTTCTTGGGTACAGGATATGTATTTCAAATAATTTACCCCCGAAATGCATAAAAGCTTGTATAATTGGCCATGGATTAAACATTCAAGGTATCTGCAATTCAATAGAATCCCTCCCACACACAATACAGTAAGTCATAATTACCCCAGCCTCAGCATAGCAGCGCCAGTGAGGATGAAGTGAGAGGAGGCGTGCAGAGTGCCCTGGCAGGGCGGCCTGGCCTGGGAGATGCGAATGCAGCCACTGGGCATTGCCACCACCTGTCCCCAGTGGAGGGCGGGAAGCTCCACACCCCCTCAGAACACGCTCGCTCTGGTCTACAGCTCTGAATTTGAATTTTAAGAAATTTAGGAAATGTTCTTAGACATTCAGTATCAGGAAAACTACAGCTCTGATTTTTCAGAATCTTGTCTTTTTATCCTACGGCTTTTAAGTATGGCATTTTTGTTTTTCTTTGTTATTTGAATATTGAACTTTACTGATTGAACCTAATGTATATGGGGTAGAATCATTTTTTATTTTTATTATTTTTTATTTTTTTGCGGTACTAGGGATTGAACTCAGGGGCATTCTACCTCCGAGCTACACCCCCAGCCCTATTTTTTATTCTTTATTTTGAAACAGGTTCTCACTAAGATGCGGAGTGCCTCACTAGGTAGCTGAGGCTGGCCGCGAACCCGGATCCTCTGGTCTCAGCCTCCCAAGTACTGGGATTACAAGCGTGCGCCACCATGCCCGGCTAGAATCATTTTTTAAATAAGTAAGAAATCTTGTTGTAATCAAACAAGGACTGTACATTGGCCCTTTGTCTGGGTGTGGTAGAGCAGAAGAGAAGACTCAGAGTGTGTGCCATTGTGTCCAGTATATGGGAAATGCCTTCGTGACTCATCTCCCAAAGCCCCCTGCTCAGTTGTTCTGTACTCAGTTAACCAAAAGGATTATGATTCACAAGTACTTCTTGAAAAATGAACAGCCATAAACTGGAGTTTCTTTCATTATTTTGGATTTCCTGGAATATGTAATTCTGTCTATTGTTGCTTAATGGAAAATGATGTAGAAGGAAAGGAAATTAACACAGTAACTCTTAACAAAAGCAAACAGGAAGGTCTGGTTAAAATAAATGTGGTGTAGCCGTATGATGAAACACTATGCAGCCATGGTCAAGAAAGGTAGTATATATATTGATATGAAAGGTGGTTATGATTTATTATGTAAGTAAAAATGCAAGCTGCAGACATTATGAATAATAAGATCCAAGATCCTCTTTATAATTTCTTACTGTGTGTGTATGTGCAGGTACAGTACAGAAAATGTCTCAAGGATAGAGTAGAAAATGATTAGTGATCTCTTTTGGAAAATGGGACTAGCAGCTGGTGAATGAGTCTTAGGTTTTGTTTTCCTTTGTATTCCTCTGTTCTCTTTGTACCTCCTGTAATGAACATGCTTCCTTTAAAAAAAAAAAAAAGCCGGATATGGTGGCCCACGCTTGTAATCCCAGCATTCGGGAGGCTGAGACCGGAGGATCCAGGTTCGCGGCCAGCCTCAGCTACTTAGTGAGACTCGGTTTCAAAATAAAGAATAAAAAATAAGGCTGGGGGTGTAGCTCAGAAGTAGAATGCCCCTGAGTTCAATCCCCAGTACCGCAAAAAATAAATAAATAAAAATAAAAATAAATAAAAGGTTTTCAATATGTAATGGTTAACCAGGTGTGGTGGCGCACACTTGTAATCCCAGTACTTGGGAGGCTGAGACCCGAAGATCCAGGTTCACAGCCAGCCTCAGCTACTTAGTGAGGCCCTCTGCAACTTAGTGAGACCCTGTTTCAAAACTAAAAAATAGGACTGGAGGTGTAGCTCAGAGGTAGAATGCCCCTGGGTTCAATCCCCAGGACTGCAAAAAAAAAAAAAAAGGTAATGTAATGGAGAGAAGGATCAATGGCTTTTTTTTTTGGTGGTACTGGGAATTGAACCCAGAAGCATTCTACTTTTGAGCTACATCCTCAGACCGATTTTTTATTCTTTAGTTTTGAAACAGGGTCTCACTAAGTCACGGAGGACCTCAGTAAGTAGCTGAGGCTGGCCAGGAATCCATATCCTCCAGTCTCAGCCTACCAAGTACTGGGATTACAAACGTGCGCCACCTCACCCAGCTCAGTGGCTTTCTTATTTAACAAAACTAACCCTTTAATAAATAACGTTAAAGCCGGGCGTGGTGGCGCACGCTTGTAATCCCAGCATTCAGGAGGCTGAGACCGGAGGATCCGGGTTCGAGGCCAGCCTCAGCTACCTAGTGAGGCACTCCGCAACTTAGTGAGACTCGGTTTCAAAATAAAGAATAAAAAATGGGGCTGGGGGTATAGCTCGGAGGTAGAATGCCCCTGAGTTCAATTCCCAGTACCGGAAAAAAATAAATAAATAAATAACATTAAAAGATCCCATTCACAGTGGCAACATAAACCACTCCTACTCGAGCATAAATGCAGGAAAAAGTGTGTTGGACAAAAAAGAAAACTTTTTTTTTTTTGGAACTGGGGATTGAACCCAGGGTGTTCTACCTCCGAGCTGGACTCCCACCCAGATTTTTTTATTCTTTATTTTGAAACAGTCTCACTAAGTTATAGAGGGCCTTACTAAATACTGAGGCTGGCTGCGAACCTGATCCTTTTGTCTCAGCCTCTCAAGTGACTAGGATTACAAGCATGCACAATAACGCCCGGCTTATATATTTTCTTATCAGTGGTCACCTGGGTTTTCAGTTTTTTTAATTATTTTATTTTATTTTATATTTGGGGTACTAGAGATGGAACCCAGGGGCATTCTACCTCTAACCTACACCTCCAGCCCTATTTTTAATTCGTTATTTGGAAACAGGGTCTCAGTCAGTTGCGGAGGGCCTTACTAAGTAGCTGAGGCTGGTGGCGAACTTTCGATCCTCTTGTCTCAGCCGCCCAAGTACTGGGATTACAAGCATGTGCCATCATGCCTGGCTTTAAATTATTTTATTTTATTATTTGTGGTACTAGGGATGGAACCCAGGGGTGTTCTTCTTACCTCTGTTCTATACCTTCAGCTTTTTTTATTTTTTATTTTGAAACAGGGTCTCACTAAGTTATGAAATTGAACCTGCGATCCTCCTGTCTCTACCTCCCAAGTGTACCACCAGCCTGGGCTCAGTTTTTGTTACGAACATTCTTGTACAAATCTTTTGGTGGACATATGTTTTTGTTTCTCTTGGGTAATATATGAAGATGGAAATTACTGGATCATAGAGTAGGTATATATTTAGTTTTGCAAGTAGCTGCCAAGCAAACTCATTTTTTAAATAGAATTGAAATACCACAAATATTGTAAAATCCTCATGTGACAAGGCAGAACCATTCCCACTTTCCCCCGGGGTTTCCAGCATCATGAAGACTACAGCTGAGATGACTGGTTTCCTTCTGATACTTGATAATATTTTCCTTCTGTATACTAGAGAAATTGGCCTTTACGAATGAGTTGCACATATTTTTGAGGAGGTCGTTCTTTGATATGGAAGCAGCCATTTTATTGGCATGGTTGAAAATCAAGCCAGATTGCGATAGAGGCAAGTCTTTCTAGAAGTCTAGCCGTGAAGCAGAATAGAGAGAATGATAGCTGGAGGATTGATGTAGGTACAAAGGAGCTTTTCATCTTTTCTTTGGGAAGTTCTTAACTGTTTTAAATATTGGTATGCACAGGAGGAGGAAAGGCCTTTGTGGTGGTTCTCAAGGCACTAAGATTCTTGTGGGGCTTGAAAGAAGGAATAAATTCTTAGATATGGGGACACGGAGTTAAGGGTGTCTCAATCCAGCAGCTTCTGTTTCTTGGAAGTGCAGGCAAGACCAGCAATCATGGGTAAGAAAGAGACAGAAGAGGAAGTTTGAAATCACTGCTATGGAGAATTGGAAATTCTGACCAGAAAAATGCTGAGATTTGGTTTGGGGTTCCATTGAGGTAGAAATAGTGATCTAGTTTTACCATCCTTTTGGCTTGTTTGGCTTTCTTGAACAGCATTTGGTAAGCCAAGTATACAGCTGAAAGTTCTAGATTCTCCTTCCATGTTGGTGAAGTAGAACAGTATAGCAAAGGAATTTAGGATGTTAACAAGAGAATGATTGAACTGACATCAACTTTTCCTGGTTTGGTAGAGAAGGAAATAAAGACAAGGCAGAGAGATTAGAAAGGAAATTAGAGAAGGTTTAAGGGACAGAGGGTTTGGCTGAGGTCAGAGAACAAGTGGAGTAGACGACAGAGGGCACTGTAAGGATAGGAGCATGGTTGGAGAGGGAAAGGGAGATTCCGGCGGTGACAGATGTGGAGTTCCGCCACTGTCGTGGGTGCCCGAGTAGAATAGAACAGGTGCAGGGTCATTGGAGTTGAGGAAGGAAAGGCGCTGAGAGGCTAGCCCAGATGTGGGCTGTGGTTGTCATCTGCGAGAATGTCGAAGTGATTCAGGAAAGCGTCAGGACCAGAGAGAATGTCGAAGTGATTCAGGAAAGCGTCAGGACCAGAGAATGGGAAGAAAGTGGTAAGTCACAGCACAGTGTCTCCAGGAGCGCTAGGAAAGCACAGTGCAAAAGGCTTCCGGAATAGGGACCGTTAGGGACTAAACCATCCAAGAGATGGTTTGCACAGGAAGAGGACTAAACCCTCGTTCCTGGCGTGGAGCTCTGTGATGCTTGGGATAGACCAGAGGAGCCAAATAAGGATTGATGTGGCTGGAGATGAGTTGTACGTAAGAGGTCAGGGAGTTGCAAGAGTTTGTCTGAGGATCTTTACCTCTCTGGGGAAAAATGAGGCTTTCACTGTGGTTTTCCTGGGCTTTGGCTTACAGATATACCTTGGTTTTGGTTTGTTTTATTTGATGGTTCTGGGGATGGAACCCAGGGGCCTTCTACCTCCAAGCTATGCCCCTAGCCCTATTTTATTTTTTATTTGAAAACAGGATCTCACTAAGTTCCTGAAAACCCCACTAAGTTGCTGAGGCTAGCTTCAAACCCATGATCTTCCTGTTTCAGGGATTACAGGCTTGCACCACCATACCCGGCTAGATAAACCTTAATAACATGCTTTGGGGTTTTTTTTTGTTTTTTGTTTTTTTACTACTGGGGATTAAACCCAGGGCATTCTACTGCTGAGCTATACCCCAGCCCTACTTTTTTTTTTTAAACAAGTCTCACTAAGTTGCTGAGGGCCTCACTAAGTTGCTAAGGCTGGCCTAAAACTTTTAATCCTCCTGTCTCAGGCTCCCAACGACTGGGATTATAGGCATGTGCCACTACACACAGCTTCAACCCTCCTTTTTTAAATTTTGAGAAAGGGTCTCCTAAATTGTCAAGGCTGGCCTTGAACTTGCAGTTCTCTTGAATCAGCCTCTTAATAGCTGGGATTACAGGCATGCCCTGCCACACCCTGTGTATTTTCTTAGCTGATTTTTCTCCTTTATATAAGTTATCTGTTTAGGTCTTTCACGGTTTTCAAAATTGGGGTCTTGGGGCTGGGGCAGTAGCTCAGTGGTGAGCATGCTTAGCATGTATGAGGCCCTGGGTTCAGTCCCCAGCATCAATAAAAAATTAGAGGGATCCTCATATTTTCAACATCGATACATGAGTTCTTGTTTTACTCTTATTTATGATAATTTACTCAGTTTCCTTTTTGTTAATAGACTTTATTTTTTTAGGTTCACAGAAAAATTGAGCAAAAAGTATAGAGAATTCCCAAATACCCCTGCTCCCACATACACCACCTTCCCCATTGTCAGCATTCCACACCATGGGCTACATACATTGCATCTGATGAGCCTGCATTGACTCTTCATCATCATTCAAGCTCCATAATTCACATTAGAGTTCTCTCAAGGTGATGAACACTCTGTGGATTTGGACAATGTGTCATGACTTGTAGCCATCATTGTAGTATCATACAAAAGAATTCTGCCTGAAAGTCCTCTGTGCTCTACCTACTTGTCTTTTTCTCCCTTCTAACCCCACAACTACTGATCTTTTACTGTCTCTGTGGTTTTGTCTTTTCCAGAACGTCATATACAGTAGTCCTCCTTATCAACAGGGACATATCCCAAGACCCCTGGTGCATGCCTGAAATACTATAGTACTTTTTCCTCTTTATATACACATACATATGATAAAGTTTAATTTATAAATTAGGCACAGTAAATTAGGCACAGATTGACAATAACTAATAAAGTAGAACAGTTATCACAATATACTATAATAAAAGTTATATAAATGTGATCTCTCTCTTGAAAGAATCAAGACAAATGATATTTCTGACTATAGTTGGCTGCAGGTAGCTGAAATTGGAAAACGAAAACACTACTATAAGGGGGGCTACTATAATTGGAATCATATACTGTGCTGCCTTTTCAGATTGGCTTCTTTCACTTAGTAATATTCCTTTACATTATTTCAGTGTCTTTCCGTGCCTTTAGCTCTTTTCTTCTCCGCCTCTCCTCCTCCTCCTCCTTCTTCTCTTGGTACTGAGAATAGAACCAAGGGGGATTCTACCTCCCAACTATACTCCCAACCTATTTTATTTTTTAGTTTGAAACAGGGTCTCACTAATTTGCTAAGGGTCTCACTTAGTTGCTGAGGCTGGCTTTGAACCTGCAATCCTCCTATTTCAGCCTCCCAAGTACTAAAATTACAGGTGTGCATCACCATGCCCACTGTACATATATTTTAATAGCTAGGAAGATCCTACCCAAAATACTCCTGTATTTTGAGTCATTTGGACATAGTTATAATAGCATTGGACCTCATCTAACATAGCTCCCTGTTTTTCAGGTCAGCATGGATTCCTGGTTCATTCTTGTTCTGCTTGGCAGTGGTCTGATAGGTGTCAGTGCCAGCAATGCAACCACAGGTAAATTGTCATCGGAGAAGACTGGTATTTGAAATAGGATGATTTCATATATCATGACCCAAATTTGAAGACCTTGGTGGCATTAAAGAAAAGATTATTAAAATGTTACTTAAAATTGATGGTAAAATAAGTATCTTTGAAAAATCTCTCAATTGTATTGAATGCTCAGCATTGTTCTACATACTATATATTGTTTAAAATATATCAAAGAGATTATGTGATCTTTCCTGAAAAGTAAAAAAAGAAGAAAACTGTTTATATGTAAGATTATATATTGATTCTGAGTAACTAAGTGAAGAATCTTGTTTCTTCCTCCTATACATAGTCCTTTATAAAGAGGAAGTAGGGAGGGTCCAGCTTTAGATCAAAATGTGTGTGTGTGTGTGTGTGTGTGTGTGTGTGTGTGTGTGTGTGTGTATGTGTGTCTGTTTTTTTCCTGGTCTCCACATATTTGAAGCATTTTTATTAAGGTTTACTGCTTTGTGTCATAACTTTTGAGCTTTACATTCTTCATCTAGTGTTTCCTTTTTTGCTGTTTGTAGTTTCGCCTTCCTTAGAAATTACAAGATCAATTAAAGCATCAACAGCAGGATCAGTGAAAGAAGAGAACAAAACTTCAACTCCAGTCTCTTCAGTAACTTCTCTTTCCGTGGCACCAACATTTAGCCCAACTCTGGGACCTACCTATGTAACCACCATCAATTCTTCATACTCTGACAATGGGACCACACGAACAGCAAGCACCCATTCTGTAGGCACTACCGTTTCACCAAATGGAACGTGGCTTCCAGATAACCAGTTCATAGATGCCAGAACAGAACCCTGGGAGGGGAATGCCAGCACCGCAGCAACCACTCCAGAAACCTTCCCTCCTTCAGGTGAATTTATTCACCCTTTTATTATCTTTGAATGTGTTTTCTAGCCACAAAAAATTCTTAATATAAGTAAAATCACCCAAAGTAATGAAATGTAGATATAAGAATTCTTAAGACTATCTTGGTAGCAGAGAATTAAGAGGAAAGAAAAAAGATTCTGGAGGACACTTTTCTGCTGGTGAGATTGTGGGTAGATTGGAGAGGCTTGGGCATATTTAAAGGTAAAGACAGCTGGGCGTGGTGGTGCATGCTTGTAATCCCAGCATTCGGAAGGCTGAGACCGGAGGATCCGGGTTCTCGGCCAGCCTCAGCTACCTAGTGAGGCACTCCGCAACTTAGTGAGACTCGGTTTCAAAATAAAGAATAAGAAATAGGGCTGGGGGTATAGCTCAAAGGTAGAATGCCCCTGAGTTCAATCCCCAGTACCGCAAAAAAAAACCCCAAAAAACAACAACAAAAAAATAAAGAATAAAAAACAGGGCTGGGGGTATAGCTCGGAGGTAGAATGCCCCTGAGTTCAATCCCCAGTACTGCAAAAAAAAAAAAGTAAAGAAGGTTGAAAATACAAGAGAAAGAGGAGAGGCAATTGATGATGCAAGAGACTGAAGATGATAGGATACAGAAACAAAATAATATTAGCCTTGAAAAGGAAAGGTCCATGGAAACCTTGGGAGAGAATGAAAATGAATGTCCTATAACAGTTAGATACAGAGTGGGAGTCCAGTGTCCAGGATTGGAAAGGAGCTAGGGGAAACTATTGCATTGCAATGCCAGTCGTTCAGGGCCTCCGCCCAGTCCTCTGTGTCCTTGAATCAGAGTGAGTGGATGAAAGCAGAAGTGGCCATGAGGACAGAATAAGAAACCTGGGTCAGACCAGATGAGCTAGGTCAAATTCTTCTTTGAACCTCAGGTTCTTAGTACTAAAAGAAAAAGAGGGTCCCTCAGAGAGCTTTTGCGAGGAGTAAACAGTCATTCCCTCATTGCCCTGTAACTGCCATTACTTTTCTAACAAAATTTACTGTTCCCTCTTCTCTGATCCTATCTCCTGGGCTCAAATTTCTTTTGTGTATATGGATTCCGCTAGGTGGGATCATGTCTGGCTCAGGGTGATATTCAGAAAGTACTCGGTGAATCAGATCTCATTTGGTTATCCAGATGACATCTTTCAGTTATACTTTACAGCACAGACCTACATCAGCATATTTTTAATCTCATTTTTCTATGATAAAGGTAATATAGCGCTTGTAGTTAAAAGTATAATCTGAAGAGCTATATTCTCTATTCAAATCCCAACTCTGCTGTAAGCTCACTGTGTGACTGTGATCTGTAAAATAGGAATGAGTGATAGTAATAATTATTACCTCATAAAGGACCTGTTCAGATTAAACAAATTAACATGGATAAATTACTATTGTGCCTGCAGATGGTAAGCACTCTTTTTAAGTGTTAGCT
>PVLC010011918.1:27559-45910 GCA_004027655.1 Graphiurus murinus
TTTTTTGCGGTACTGGGGATTGAACTCAGGAGCATTCTACCTCCGAGCTATACCCCCAGGCCCCAACCCTATTTTTTATTCTTTATTTTGAAACAGGGTCTCACTAAGTTGCAGAGTGCCTCACTAGGTAGCTGAGGCTGGCCACAAACCCGGATCCTCCGGTCTCAGCCTCCGGAATGCTGGGATTACAAGTGTGCGCCACCACACTCGGCTGCTCTATGTTTTTATTCTTTTATTTATTTATTTTTTGGTGCTGAGGATGGAACCACCCGGCACCTCTTGCATTCTGTGCATGAGCTGTCACTGAGCTACACCCCGGCCCCATTCCATTTTAATTTTAAAGCCAGATGCTTTTTGAGAAATGATGAGTCAACTGTTTGGAAATATTTGCATTATAATGGGTTTGATAAGAAAATTATGTTTTATACAGAAGAATTAGGGTTACAAGTTTTTTTGCTCTGGCCTTGGGGATGCTTTTGAATAGCAGTGCAAGTGTTTTAATTGTCAAAGCAGAAAGGAATAAAGCAAGGGAGGGAGACAACTTTTCTTCCTCTCTTTTGAAGTTCAGTAAACTGGTTATTTTCTCATGTGTATTTTTGTTTTTAAGTGTATTCCAATTGTTTTGATAGAACCAGTTTTTTTGTTGTTGTTTTTTGTGGTTCTGGGGATTAAACTCAGGGGCATTCTACCTCCGAGCTATACCTCCAGCCCTATTTTTTTATTCTTTATTTTGAAACAGGGTCTCACTAAGTTGCAGAGTGCCTCACTAGGTAGCTGAGGCTGGCCGCGAACCCGGATCCTCCTGTCTCAGCCTCCCAAATGCTGAGATTACAAGCATGCACCACCACGCTCAGCTTGATAGAACCAGTTTTTTGTTTTTGTTTTTTTTTAATACTTTTGAGGGGTTGGGACATAGCTCAGTGGTAAACTGTTTTAATCATTTAAGTGTACAGTGGCATTAAGTACATTTACATCATTGTGAACCATCCATCTCTAAGACTTTTTTTATTATCCCAAACTGAAACTTTGTACCTATTAAACAATAACTTCTCCCAGCCCCATTATAGTAACCATTATGCTACGTGTGTGTGTGTGGGGGGGGGTTGTTTGGGTTTTTTTTACTGGGGACAGAACCTAGGGGCATTCTACCTCTGAGCTACATCCCCCAGACCTGTTTTATCATTTATTTTGAAACAGGGCCTCGCTAAGTTGCTGAGGCTAACCTGGAACCTGTGATCATCCTATGTTAGCCTCCCAACTGGGATTGCTCGTGTGTGCCACTATGCCTGGCTTCTGCTTTTCTTTCTCTCTGAATTTGTCTATTCTAGATACTTTATTTAAATGCCATCGTACAGTATATTACCTTTTGAAACCAGCTTTCTTTTTAAAGTTTTGTTTTGTTTTGATTTTTCGGTACTGGGAATTAACCCGGGTGCATTCTACCTCCAAGCTACACCCCTAGCCCTATTTTTTATTCTTTATTTTGAAACGAGGTCTCACTAAGTTGCAGAGGACCTCTCTAAGTAACTGAGGCTGGCCATAAACCCTTGATCCTCCTGTTTCAGCCTCCCACGTGCTGGGATTACAAGTGTGTGCCACCACGTCCGGCTTAAAGTATTTTTACTGGGGTCAGTTTAATTTGTGTAATGTGTAGTAATGCATTAAAATCTGTCTGGAATTATCTACCAGATAACTCCTTATCATGAAGTCAGTTGTCCAGTTATTACTTAGCCTTCGCTGGTTTTACATCTTAGTTATTAGTTTGGCTCTAGGGGAAACGGACCTTCCCTAGTACCAAACTAAGACAGACATTTGCATGCAATAAGTTTATTGGGGAAGTATGTTCTTCCTACATCACCTGGGAGGCTGTGAAGGCAGTAGTATTGGGTAAATGAGGCAATGAGATGCTATGTGGTCAGAACCAAGGCCAGAAGAAGCGCTGGAGCTCAAATCCCGAGAGCCAGGCTGTCTTAGACCAAGAGCAGTTCCTAGGAAAAGACTTATCGCAGAGCCATTAGCCACTAATCTTCCCAGCATCTGGATGAATGGGGTTTTTGGTCCTGAAGGAGGATCTTACCATCCATTCCCATTCCCATGAAATCTGAACAAGATGCAGATGCAGCTGCCATTTATTTATTTTTGCAGTACTGGGGATTGAACTCAGGGGCATTTTACCTCCGAGCTACACCTCCAGCCCTATTTTTTATTCTTTATTTTGAAACAGGGTCTCACTAAGTTGTGGAGTGCCTCACTAGGTAGCTGAGGCTGGCCGTGAACCCGGATCCTCCGGTCTCAGCCTCCCAAATGCTGGGATTACAAGCGTGCGCCACCACGTCCGGCTTGCAGCTGCCATTTATAAGTAAAGATTTTTCCCATTTAAGAAAATGCTGTTGCCGGGCGTGGTGGCGCACGCTTGTAATCCCAGCATTTGGGAGGCTGAGACCGGAGGATCCAGGTTCACGGCCAGCCTCAGCTACCTAGTGAGGCACTCTGCAAGTTAGTGAGACCCGGTTTCGAAATAAAGAATAAAAAATAGGGCTAGGGGTGTAGCTCGGAGGTAGAACGCCCCTGAGTTCAATCCCTAGTACCGCAAAAAGAAAAAAAAAAGAAAATGCTGTTGAATGATTTTTGATTTTTTTTTTTTTTTTTTGCAATGCTGGGGATTGAACCCAGGGGTATTCTAACTCTGAGCTACACCCCGGCCCTATTTTATATTCTTTATTTTGAAACACTCTTACTAAGTCGAGGAATGCCTCACTAAGTAGCTGAGGCTGGCTCTGAATCCAGATCCTCCTGTCTCAGCCTCCCAAGTACTGGGATTACAAGCGTGCACCACCACGCCCGGCTTGTTGAGTGATTTTGATATATGTATTAAGGCTGAAGAATGAGTGACCTTTCCTGTACCTCATTTTGCCATTTCCAAAATGAGACAGGAACATGATCTCCTTCTTAGGGTGGTGGTGAGTGATGAACTACTGCATATGAAGTGCTTAAATCAGCACAGAGCAATTGCTTAGCATGTGTTTGCTATCACCATTATTACCACTGTACTATCACCATCTGTCACCATTGTGATTAGATAGGAGACCAAGTATGCCAAGAACCTTAGCCACTCTCACAAGCCACCTGGAGCCTGTTGTGTGAGGCAGCTCCCAAGGCAGGGCCATATTGTACCCATTATACCACATCTACAAATGTTAGCCAGTTCCCTATATATTGATTGATTGATTACAGTTCTGAGATTGAACCCAGAGCCTTGCATATGCTCAGCAAGCAGTCTACCACTGAACTATATATTCTCACACACACCCCTTTTTTTTTTAATGTACTGGGGATGGAACCCAGGAGCATTCTACCTCCAGTCTATACCCCTAGTTCTATTTTATTCTTTATTTGGAAACAGTCTCGCTAAGTTGCCAGGAATATCACCTAAGTTGCTGAGACTGGCTTCGAACCTGCAATCTTCCTGTCTCAAGAAAAAAAAAAAAAAAGTGGTGGAAGCTGGACATGGTGGTGCATGCCTATAATCCCAGTATTTGGGAGGCTAAGACGGGAGGATCACAGATTCGGGGACAGCCTCAGCAACTTAATGAGGCCCTCAGCAACTTAGCAAGACCCTGTTTCAAAGTAAAAAATAAAATGGAGCTGGGGTATACTTTGGAGGTAGAACCCCCCACCAGGTTCATTCCCCACTGAGAGAGAGAGACACACTCTTCATTCAGCTCCATGCTATTAGATATTCCACACAAAGTGCTGAAAAGGTTCTGAAGATTCTTTATGCCTGGAGGATGGAAAGGAGACACAGAGATGAGCTTTGGGCATTTAAATTAAAATAGTAAGTAGGGAAAATGAGAACACACCAGATAGGACAAAAACAAGGAGGCTGGAAAAGCAAGTCCTGTGTGAGGAGCTGTGGGTGGTTGATGTGCAC
Source organism: Graphiurus murinus (assembly GCA_004027655.1). Classification (NCBI taxonomy): domain Eukaryota; kingdom Metazoa; phylum Chordata; class Mammalia; order Rodentia; family Gliridae; genus Graphiurus; species Graphiurus murinus. The sequence continues at coordinate 31,491 of PVLC010011918.1, forward strand.
GAAGTGACCAGAGGCACCTCCACAGAGGGAGGTGCACTGAGCTCAGGAGTCAGAACGGCTGCAGGTGGTGTGCGGAAGTGATATGGTCACCTTTTATTCTAGAAAGGTATTCTAGAGGCCATAGGGAAGACAGATGAGCAGTAGAAATTCAGGTTTCTGAATGGTGATTTAGCCCAAGACAGTAGTAAGTGGGCTCAGTCCAGTGTTTTAGGCTCCAAAAACAACCTGATGACTTGCTGTTTTACAGGCAATCGGAAGCTTTAAAACAACTTTACAGCTCTGCCTCCGTAAGACAATAGATACTTCTCCAAACAAAAGTGGACACGGGATAAATAAGTGGGCCTTAGGACCTGGGGCTATGGGCATATGGCTTTTAGTTCACTATTTTTGTAGTTGAACAAAGGATGCTTTAAGACATTAGATGATTCTCCTGTCTACATGTGAACTCTTAGGACCCACTGTTTTCTTGGAGAGGGGATATACCTAGTAGACATCTGTTGTCTCAGGATGCCATATTAGTGTTTTGAAAAGCCTGCCCATGGCCTGAGTCTGGAGCGTCTGTTAGAATCGGAGTTGGAGGCAGAGTGGGGCAGCACAAAAGGAGCCTAGAAGCCGGGCGTGGTGGCGCACGCTTGTAATCCCAGCATTCGGGAGGCTGAGACCCGAGGATCCGGGTTCGCGCCCAGCCTCAGCTACCTAGTGAGGCACTCTGCAACTTAGTGAGACTCGGTTTCAAAATAAAGAATAAAAAATAGGGCTGGGGGTATAGCTCGGAGGTAGAATGCCCCTGAGTTCAATCCCCAGTACCGCAAAAAAAAAAAAAAAAAAAAAAAAAAAGAAGGAGCCTAGACTGTGCAGCCTGCGTGTACAAGTCCACCTCTCTGGAATACCCAGACCAGGACAATCCTGAATGGAGGTGATGGATCCGTTCAGCTTGTGGGGATCCAAGGAGCGTGACTTGACCCTGAACTTAACCTCCAAGTGTAAGAGTTGATACAGGGAACTCTAAATTCTCTCTTACTTCCTTAACTGATCTGAGCATCTTTCCCTCACAGCAGCCTGGGGACATTTTTAGAAGATCTGTATTATCTTCTAACCATACCAGAAACATGAGTTTAATTTTGATTTTAAGAGGTAAAATATGATTTTTATGATGGAGGCCTGAAAGCATTAAAATGCTCTTGGTCCTATAATTTACAAAATGAGCCTAGAAAATAGTGTCAGTTTGTTTTCTTGCTTTAGATATGTAGCTGTGTGATCATGAGCAAGTTAGTCAATTTCTCTGCTTAGTTTCTTCATCTGTAAAATAGGGCTAGTAATGGTATGTACCTAAGAGTTTTTAGGATAATGAAATTATGTAATACAGAATTGTGTTTGGCTCTGTGACAGCAACATATGTGTTACAATAGTAACTGTCATAATAATTTGTATTACTTAATTGCTAAGTGACCTAGCTAGCTTCCTCCTTTATTCCCACATTGCTTGTAGTTGTTGACTCTCAATAGTTATAAAGAATACTACATTGTTCCATGCCTTCCCATATTCATTCTGTACACTGTTCCCTTGAGATTCTTCCTGACCACCTGCCCCATTTCCCCTTTTACTCTACCCTATTTTTCATCATAGCATGTATCACTGCATGTGTTGTATATTTCCTTACTTATTTATTGTCCTGTATTCTCTACTAGAAAATAAGCTTCATAAGGGCAAAATTACTTTGATTTGTTCACTACTGTATCCTCAGGACTTGTCTGGCACAAGCAGTTAGTCACTGTGTATTTACTGAATGAAATATATATATATATTCCTCCCCCCCCCCCAATGCTGGGAATCAGACCTTACAGCCTTGTGCATGCTAGGCAAGCACTGTACCATTGAGCTACATCCTTAGCCCTAAAGAATAAATTTTGAGCTTACAGATATCTAGAGGTGATCTTGAATTTGTGTCCTCCAGAAGTTTATTATTTAATGAACATATAATCAGTGACTTGAATGCAGTGTGGTTAAACGTTGTAACACAGTAGGTACATAGTATTGTAGAAGTTTGAGGAAGGAGCAGTTAATTTTGTCAGAGGGAGCAATCAGAAAAGGATTTACTAAAAAAAAGGTGATAGTGAAGCTAGAGTTATACAAGAGGAGAAGAGTCCACTGTGGATCAGGGTTGGGGTTGGCAGACTCTTATCAACGCTGGCCAGATAACAAATAGCTTCACTTTGCACCATACTACAGTCTCCATCACTGCTCATCTCTGCCTCAGTACTGCCAGGCAGCCAAGGACAGTATGTAAATGAGTGAACCTGGCCGTGCTCCAGTAAAATGTTGTTCACAAAAACAGGTGGTGGGCTAGAGTTGGACAGTAGTTTGCCAAACCCTGTTCTAGACAAAGACCCTTCCTGAGCCTGGGAAGCTGGACTGAGGCTGTCTGCTGGTGGGTGGGCTTCTGGATGCCAAGGCCAGTCTACCCTTCCTATCAATGAGACAATTCCAATTACTTTCTTATGATTCTTGATATACTGCCCTCCGTGATTGGAATTTAACAAAAGCATATTTAGTGATAAGTCACCAGATCTTTTATTCATTCGTTCAACATTACCCAGTATTATTAGTTCCTACTATGTGTGAGATCCTGTGCTAGGTTTTAAGGTATACGGTAAGAAAAAACAGGTATGTATGTAATCTTGCCCTTGTAGAGTTTGTTGTATAAAGGAGAGACACTCATTAGTCAACTATAGTCAAATAAATATGTAATTATAAAGTGAGAAAGGTATTATCAAGGGAAGTAATAGGGTGTTCTATGAGAATAGTACAGAAAATAAAAGGTAACATTGAATATATAATATGTGCTCTGACAAAAACTTCACAAATGATCTCATTTAGTTTTAGAGATGATAAATTTAGTATTAGGAAGTCAGAGAAGACCTCTCTGGGAAAAGAGACACTTAAAATAAGGACTGGTTGAGTAGGAATTGGGCAGGCAAAGGATGGATGGAGAGGAGGCCTTGTGAAGCAGAGGACATGTTCAAAGCAGAAGGACGAACAAATTCAGCATGGAAGGATGCAGTGACTGAAAGTCAGCAAGCAAAGAAAGTGACAGGAGATGGGTGGGTTGGGGCTGAGCTGGGGAGATTGTTATGAGCCACAGTAAAGAAATTCGACTTCAGTCTAAAGACTCAGAAAGTGACCCAAAGAGAATGGCATGCTCTGACTTGCTTTCTTAGAGAGTACTTTGTCTGCCTTTTGGAGAATAGGTTGGCAGGAGTCAAAACTTACTGTGTGGATCCAGGCAAGAGAGATGGAGATTAGAACTACAGTGGTTGGTGGTAATAGGGAAGAGCAAAAGGGCAGACAGATCTGAGTATTGGTTCTAGCCCTAAAATACGTTACTTGCAGCTGGGTTGGATATAGAAGGTAAGCATGAAGAAGAAATCAAAGGGAGTTCCACAGTTCTCATTTGAACAACAGGGAGAGTGAGAGTACTACTAGCCAGTGCATGGTGAGGGAGAGGCTGAGGTGCAGAAGGTTTGTGATCCCTATGACTCTCACAGTGAGGCAGTGGAGGGGCAAATAGGCAGTCGAGAGCCTGCAGCCCAGTAGTCCAAGCAGTGCAGATGTGGGCACTGCTAGCATATCATTTGTACCTACAGCCATCTCTAATCAGATCAACTAGACAGAATGTAGAGAAGATTGCTAAGGATAGCCCTGAGGAGTTCTCAGAGCCGGTGTTGGGAGAGGAGCAGCCAAGAGATAGAAGGAAAATTAGAAGAATGCTTTGTCAGGAAAGCAGAAACTGCTTCAAAGAGCAGGGAGTGGTCAACCAGTGTGAATGCTCATTTTAAAATAAGAGCCACACACTATGATGTGTAATTATAATGCAACAATAAGGTGGCGCACGCTTGTAATCCCAGCATTCGGGAGGCTGAGACCAGAGATCCGGGTTCACGGGCAGCCTCAGCTACCTAGTGAGGCACTCCACAACTTAGTGAGACCCAGTTTCAAAATAAGGAATAAAAAATAGGGCTGGGGGTATAGCTCAGAGGTAGAATGCCCCTGAGTTCAATCTCTAGTACTGCAAAAAAAAAAGTCAACAATAAAAGTATAAAAAAAGTTAACAGCCACATGCCACAGTATGTTTGAAATTTGCCATCAACACAGAAGCATGGCATAATTTCTCCCATCTCTTAAAACAAAAACAGAACAGTTCTGCATCCCACATCTCCCTCCAACTGCTCCTCCTTTTCTCTGCATCTCTTTGTATGGCAGGACTGATTGTCTTCCCCTGTCTTCTTTCTTTCTTTCACTCCATTTAGGCTTTTTTACCCAGATTCAACTGAAGCCCCTCAAAAAGATCAGCAGCTGCTGCCTTATCAATGTCTCCCCTACTTAATCTCTTGGTAGTATTTGATTGAGTCGATGCTCCCTCCTTGAAAAACTGCTCTTGGCTTCCCTAACACCACTTTCTGCTAGAAGCCTCCCACCTACTGGCTGCTGTTTATGAGTCAGTTTACCTGAGCTTTAAAAGAATATAAATCCACCTGGGTTCAGCACTGTGCGTGTACATGCATGCACACACACAAGAATATAAATCCAAGTGTGTCTCTCCTCTGTTCAGAGCCCTCCAATCACATAGAGTTTCTCATCACATTCAGAATTAAATCCACTGTCGTTGCCACAGCCGACAAAATATAAGTCTTCTGGCTCCTGCCCACTCTGCAGCTGCATCTTGTACCACACTGGCCTTTGCACTATTTCTTGAACCTGCCAAGCTTGTAAGGGCTGTTGTGCTTGTTAATCCCTGTCCACAGAGCTGTTCACCCAGGTCTTTGTGTGGTTCACTTATCATTTAGAGCTCTGCTCAGATACAACCTGTTCAGAGACCTTCCCAGACCACCACTCTTCTGATGTTTGCCCCCTCCCATCACTCTGTCCCTTTAAGCCGCTTTTCCCCTGTCCCTGTCTAAAATTGTGTGTTTACTTATTTATGAAGTGTCCTCCCTCCTTCGATTCTGTGATCTTAGAATCTGAGATTACTATCACTTGTCTGCGTAAGCACTTCTCTCTTCCCAGTGTTCAGAACAGTGCCTGGCATACAATTGCTGGTCCATAAATATTTTTTTAATGAATGGTGCCAAGAGGTTGAATCAGATGAGAATGGGAATGTTTCCATTGAATTTGGCAGTATGCCTTTTGTCAGTGTCCTCGCTGAGCCATTTAAATGGAGTGCAGAGGATGAGAATCAGAGCAAATAGGTTAGGGAAAACTGGAGGTAAAGAATTAGATAAAAGAATTAAACAACTGTTTGGAGACGTTAGCTGAAAAGAGAGGCACAGGGCCCGTAGTATCCGGAGGAGGGTAAGGTCAAGAAGACAGGTCTTTGGGGTGACAGTAATGAATATAATCCAGGGCCTACATGACAGGAGTGACCTTTGCGTGGGAGGGACATGTCCTCCCGAATGGAGAAGATAGTCATAAAGTCAGACTGGTTGTGTAGTTTGTGGTGGCAGGGAGTGAGAGTGGAGTCCTGACCTGGCCACTGCGTGAGAAATGGGTTGGGTCCCTGGGCTGGAAAGAGCCAGGCCCCAGGAGAGGAGGGAAGGCTTGCCAGTCTCCAAGCCACACGTTACAGTGGGGCCTGGCAGAAGCTAGCTGAGGGAGCAGGCTGTGGCAAGAGGGAGAGTCCAGCAGTTTCTGATACATGGTGCCTAAGGATCTAATAGCACCTGGCTTTAATCAGGAATAATGTGTTCTGTGTGAGAAAATCATTTGGGTTTATGTGATAGAAAAAAAAAAACATCTTTGTTCCTTTCTCTCCAGCATCTTCCTCTAGTTGGTGCCCATTGAGGCTGGGAGAGAGGATGTTGGCCTTGCTCCCCCAGCATGCCGTCACAGTTGGGTGATTTTGTGCCTCCAAATATATGAATACTTTCTGTGTGCTAAGGGCCACTTTATGATCAAAGGAGGCAGCAATGAATAAAACACATTCTCTCCATCTCTGACATATCTTAGATTCATCTACTCTCTGCCCTCAAAAAGCGTTTATTCTAATGCAGGGATGCAGAGAGTAGATGAATCTAAGATAAGTCCGAGATGGAGAGAATGTCCCCCTGAGCCATGTGCTCCTCCCCTTCACGCGCTCCCAGTGGCCCTAGGGTAGCAGGGGGAGGGCACACTCGGCTCTTGTTCTCTGAGTTCCACATCCTGCCATCTACAGAAGAGTGAATGTGTCCTTCTGGTGTTTCTCTGAGGAGCCAACTTGCACCCCTCACTGTACAACGTAGTAATGACTTGTTTTCTCTTGGTTTCAGATGAGACTCCAATTATTGCCGTGATGGTGGCCCTGTCCTCTCTGTTAGTGATTGTATTTATTATCATAGTTCTGTACATGTTAAGGTGAGTACACTAATGCTTCTGCATTCTCTAACAGTTTCAGTACCCCAGTGTCTCCGTAAGCCCCATAGTCCAGAAGACATTTGGATAAGGACAATGAATAGGCTAGAGGAGAAACGACTCATAATAATGCTAAGGGTAAAACTCTCCGTAGTCTTCCTTAAGCCGTAGTCCCTCCCCTTGCTTCTATGTATCTGAACCCATTCCCACAACTCAAGTTCAGCTTATGGCTCAGAACAGTGCCTTGGAGGTTGGGGGAAGAAGCCATAGTCAGTGTTGTTAGTGATGAGTATTCAGCATCTTCAGCAACCCCCCAAAGGGCCCCAGTGAGATTACATGCACAACAAAAGCCTGCGTTAGGGCCAGGGATGTAGCTCAGTGGTAGAATGCTTGCCTGGCATACTCAAGGCCCTGGGTTCAATCCACAGCACTGAAAGGAAAAGAAAAAGGAAAAAAAAAAACCCAAGCCCTACTTTGTTTCTAGTTGAGAATTTGTCCCTAAGCCCCTTGGGGCCCCTGGCTTGGCTCATGCCGAGCTGAAGCATGGGAGTTACAGGTTTCTCCTTCTGGCCCTCTTTCAGGGGCCTCTAGATACTAGCACTGAGTAGAAGCAAGGAGAGGGAATCCAAAGGCTAGAAGAGGGTGGTGCATTTGTTCTTTCTGCTGAAGCTACCGCCCTGGCTATCTGGTTTAACTCTGCCTTATCTTTGGTTTAACCTGCTCTGAACTTCCTCTGTTCTTCAGCAGGAATAAAGATAGGGGAACCTTGTGTGCCCCCACAATTTGATATGTGTCTCCCTCGTTCTATAGGAGAACTATGGCCAGATCTGTCCCCACCCACTCTGGAGCTCTGAGCTTCTCCCTGTGGCTCCTCAGCTCTCCTGGGGAGAGAGCAGGACTTTGGTTTCATACAGGATTCTCCTGTAGCCTCCTCCTCATCCACCCCACATAGTGTACTCCACTCACTCATCCTGCTCTACCTGCTGTGGCTCTGCTCTAGTGGGTTTTGGAACCAGAGCTGCACGGAAGAGCCATACAAGCCAGAGTACATTGGTGGTGTTCCTTGGTGTGCTGAGGGTAAGCGGGAGAACCCTGAGGTAGTCACCGCAGGGTAGAGCTGCCTCCGGATGTGAGTGACCCATCTGTAAAAGAGCATGATTATTTGACAGAGAAGATTTAGAGAGGCTGAGTCTGTAAGTAGGAATACAGAAGCAATTGTTCGCCTCTCCTGCCTCTGTGCTTAGTTTTTCATTACCCTCATCTTCTCACTAGGTTTAAGAAATACAAGCAAGCTGGAAGCCATTCCAATTCTTTCCGCTTATCAAATGGCCGCACCGAGGATGTAGGTAAGGCATGAGGAATCTTCACAAGAAAGAAAATGAAGAAATTCAGGGTTTCCTCATTCTTTTAAAATAATAAGACAATTATAGCTGGGCATGATGGTGCATGCCTGTAATCCTAGAACTTGGGAGGCTCAGACAGGAGGACCACAGGTTCAAGGACAGCCTGAGCAAATAATGAAACGCTCACCAACCTAGTGAGACCCTGTTTCAAAAATAAAAATAGGCCGGATGTGGTGGTGCACGCTTGTAATCCCAGCATTTGGGAGGCTGAGACTGGAGGATCCGAGTTCGAGGCCAGCCTCAGCTACCTAGTGAGGCACCAGCAACTTAGTGAGACTCTGTTTCAAAATAAAGAATACAAAATAGAGCCGGGCGTGGTGGCGCACGCTTGTAATCCCAGCATTCGGGAGGCTGAGACAGGAGGATCTGGGTTCGCAGCCAGCCTCAGCTACCTAGTGAGGCACTCCGCAACTTAGTGAGACTCGGTTTCAAAATAAAGAATACAAAATAAGGCTGGGGGTGTAGCTCAGAGGTAGAATGCCCCTGAGTTCAATCCCCAGTACCGCAAAAAAAAAAAAGAATACAAAATAGGGCTGGGGGTATAGCTTGGAGGTAGGATGCCCCTGAGTTCAATCCCCAGTACCACAAAAAATAAATAAATAAGTAAATAAATAAAAATAGGACTGGGGATGTAGCTCAGAGGTAGAATGCCCCTAGGTTGAATCCCCAGTGCCCCAAAAATAAGTAATAATGAGACTATTAAAAAAAAAAAAAAACTGTTGAAGAAAACAGCTCTAGTTCTTGGAAGCTTGATCCGTGAGGTAAAATCTCCAAGTTAGTCTTTGAGAAGGAACTGTATCCCCAGAGCACCCATCTGACCCTCCCCGTTGTGTCCTGCAGAGCCCCAGAGCGTGCCGCTTCTGGCCAGGTCCCCAAGCACCAACAGGAAGTACCCGCCCCTGCCTGTGGACAAGCTGGAAGAGGAGATTAACCGGAGAATGGCTGACGACAATAAGCTCTTCAGGGAGGAATTCAATGTGAGTCCTTGGTTGAGGCTGCGTGTTAGCAGGGACGAAGGCAGACCTCAAGTCGGGCCTTTTGAGTCATGGGGTAAAAAAACTGGTTTCTAATTAAAAGGTGGGAATTGTTTACTAATTCACCTGGCTCCCTTCCTGTGTGATCTTGGACAGGAAGTAAAAAAAGATTTGCTTTGCCTCCCTCATCTACCCGTCCATCTACTCGTGCATTCATCATTGCAGCTGCTGCTTCATTTGTTTGATAAATACTTCCCAAGCATCTAATACATGCCAGGTAGTGTTCTAGATGCCAGGGATACGATGGGGAGCAAAAGCAGACCCAGTCTCTGCTCTCAAGGATCTCACTGCCCAGTAGCGAAACGCCACAAACAAGAGCAGTGTAGGACCTGAAGGACTGGGGCACAGGTGGAGGGGCCCGTAGAAAGAAGTGGCCTTCTAGGAGTCTGGAGCCACAGGCCCAGAATGTCTAGAGTAGACAGTGGGAGTGGATCTTCGGCCAGCCTCAGCTACTTAGTGAGGCCCTCCTCAATTTAGTGAGACCCTCCCTGTTTCAAAATAAAGAATAAAAATAGGGCTGGGGGTGTAGCTCAGAGGTAGAACGCCCCTGGGTTCAATTAAAGAAGGGCTATGTGTGGAAGAAGGGCAGAAACTCAGGAGAGGAGCAAGAGATGACATGGTGAGAGAAGATTGGGCCAGACCATTGCTGTCATAGATTGCCTGAGAGAAGTGAACAGCCAAGGACCAATCAGACTTGTATTTTGAAGAGATGACTTTAGCCTGGTGCAGTTCTACACATCTGTAATCCCAGTGCTTGGGAGGCTGAAGCAGGAGGATTGCAGGTTTAAGGCCTATGCTGCGAGATCCTCTTTCAAAGTAAAAAATACGGCCGGGGGTGTAGGTCAGAGGTAGAATGCCCTTAGGTTCAGTCCCTAGTACCACATACAAAAAAATAAAAAATAAAAAATAAATAGAAAAGAAACAAAGATTCTGGCTGCTATATAGAAAATAGCCCCAGGGAGATGAGAATAGTTGCAGAGAATATAGTTAAGGGCTGTAGCAGTTCATTCTAGAATTAGGTTGACTTCAAGTAGTAATGACTGAGCAGAGGGGAGTAGACTTCAGTGTAGTGGAGCAGTTCACAGGTGGCTAACGTGTCAACCAGGGGATTGCTACGTGTCAGCTGCCTTCTCACCTTCCCACTGGGCGGCTTTGTCTTATAGACACACTCCTCTCAGGATGTCAAAGTGGCTGCTTTGGTTCCAGGCACGGTGTGGACATACAACAAGGTCCAATGGGAAAAGCATGGCTCTTTCTTCCTTTATCAGTGAGGAACCATTTTCCCAGAAATTTTTGGAGACTTCCCTTGTCACATGCTTGTTGTTGTTGTACTGGGGATTAAACCCAGGTGCATCCTGCCCTCGAGCAACACTCCCAGCCTTTTTATTATGCTTTGCTTTTGAAATAGGATCTCATAGGTTGCTGAGAGTCTTACTATGTTGCTGAGGCTATCCTCAAACCTATGATCCTCCTGTCTCAGCCTCCCAAGTACTGGGATTACAGGTGTCTGCCACCACGTCCAGCTGTCACATGCACTTTCTTAAGTCGTTCATGAGCAAGGGAGAAATAGGGTTACTGTAGCTGAGACCAGTCCAGAGGATGCCTGCGTCTAGGTCAGACCCACAGAATGAGAGCTCTAGTAGCAAAGAGAAAAGAGGAATGGTTATTAGTTGCTTGAATCCCCACTCATATCTCCTCCACCACTGAAGGGTCAGGTTTATATCTTGAGAAAATCACTAACTTCAGTCTAGAGAATAGATGGAAGGGAGACAAGAGGCTATTTACTAGGCAAGAGTTAATGGAATAGCTTGGACCCTCTTTTTAGCTATTGGAAAAAGAGCATCATTTAATACTCATTATTGATTAAAAACATTTACCACATCCCACAAGACAGCACCAGAGCCTCAGCACCACAGCTGGGTCTGTGATGGGCAGTGCACTGTGCTGTAATCTGTAATACCAGCTGCTTCTGGGTGGTAGAGTATGTGATCCCACTGCCGTACCTTTCTGTGAAGTGAATTCCCTTTTGGAGGTAATATTCCGAGATCCTGTAGTAAAGCATTCTTGTAAGTCCCTGGAGGCGGTGGTATTTCCAGATGCCTGATTGGCAAATCCAGATAGACACTGTGGTGGTAGCCAGTTGCCATGCACTGTGTCACCATGTTCATGAACTCCCCAGGCCCGCGCTTGGGAGCGAGGGAGAGCACTGGCCAGCATCACCGGGGTTCCTAGCAGTGAGTGGTGAGCACTTACCTGGATTATCCATGCTTCCTATCCCTCTTGTACCTCTTACCCACTAGCCAGGTATTAATTTAGATAAAGACCTCCAGTAAGGTAGATAGTGTGGTAACTTGCTTGAGGTTCTGTTCACTGGGAGAATTTTTCTTTATACTCATTCAGAGCCATCAATTAAGTACATGATCCTATAGCAGTCTACTTCCATCATAGGCCCGCATGTCACACGGAGCCATTTGCACACCAGGCTGGACTTTTTCAGCTGTTGACAGTAGCAGTAAGTCAGAAGTGTTTTATCAGCCGGGCATGGTGGTGCACATTTGTAATCCCAGTACGTGGGAGGCTGAGACAGGAGGATCTGGATTCGTAGCCAGCCTCAGCTACTTAGTGAGGCCCTCTGCACCTTAATGAGACCCTGTTTCAAACTAAAGAATAAAAAAGAGGGTTGGGGGTGTAGCTCAGAGGTAGAATGCCCCTGGGTTCAATCCCCAGTACCGCCAAAAAAAAAAAAAAGAAGTGTTTTATCAAGCTGGGCATGGTGGTGCACACTTGTAATCCCAGTACTTGGGAGGCTGAGACAGGAGGATTGCAGATTCATGGCCAGCCTCAGCTACTTAGTGAGGCCCTCTGCAACCTAGTGAGACCTTGTTTCAAAATAAAGAATAAAAAAAGCCAGGCATGGTGGCGCACGTTTATAATACCAGCATTTGGGAGGCTGAGACCGGAGGATCCAGGCTCGAGGCCAGCCTCAACTACCTAGTGAGGCACTCTGCAGCTTAGTGAGACCCGGTTTCAAAATAAAGAATAAAAAATAGGGCTGGGGATGTAGCTCGGAGGTAGAACACCCCTGAGTTCGATCCCCAGTACGGCAAAAATAAATAAATAAATAAATAAATAAATAATAGGGCTGGGGCGTAGCTCGGAGGTAGAATGCTCCTGAGTTCAATCCCCAGTACCGCAAAAAAAAAGGTAAGTGTCTTTATCAAAGGAGTGGACAGCCCAGTGTCGTAGCACACAACTATAATCCTCGTACTTGGTAGGCTGAGACAGGAGGATCACCGATTCAGGGCCAGCCTCAACAACTTAGACCCTCAGCAACTTAGTAAAAACCCTGTTTCAGAATAAAAAATAAAATAGGGTTGAGGTTGTAGCTCAGAGGTAGAATATCTCTGGGTCCGATCCCTGGTATCAAACAACAGCAAAATAGAAGTGAGTATGTGGCAGGTATTCTATACACTTGACGTCTAGCTGTGGTGGAATTCTGTTGGACATGTCCAGATGTGTGGCTTATTGGATCACATAGCTAGTTTTTGATGGTGAATTGAAGTTATGTGGATACCTAGTGTCCCATGAGCAGGCTCCACCCTAGAGCCCATTTCTAAGAAGGAACATGGTCTTGTCCTCATATAATGGGGTTTTTCATTACAGTTGTCCTGTTCAGCCTTACCATGGACATTTTAGAGCCCCACAGAGCCTACCAGAGCTAATTTTTCCCTGGCCTAGATCAACTTGAGAGCCTTCTCTTTTTCAGATCACTCAATAATGGGGTCAGAGCAGTATACTAGAAGATGGTAAATCCCATCTCCAGAACCCAGATGGCCCAGCAAGCATTGTGCCTCCTTAGTCGAGGGAGTGGGGGGGCATGGAGCAGCAGCTGTCCTTTATGTTGGAGGAGATATCCTGACGTGCTGCAGGCCTTTGAGGCGGCAAGCCAGTGTTGTCTTATGTCTAGCATGTATATATAAAATAGATAACCTTCTGCTCTTTGATGATATCGGCATGGTTGTCAGGATAATGTCCTGGGAAACAGTGAGCCAGAATCCTGATGAACCAGATCACAGCAGAGAGGTCGGAATGATTTATCACTAAAGTTGCTCCTTTCGTGAGAGGGAAACTGCTTCAATCAAGTAATTTGTGCAACTTAAAAAGAACATAAAAACCAGGTGGGGTGGCACACACCTATAACCCCAGTACTTGGGAGGCTGAGACAAGAGGATCGCAGGTTTGAGGACAGCCTCAGAAAGTAGTGAGATTCTCATCAGTCTAGTGAGACCTTGTTTCCAAAGGAATAAAATTGGGCTGGGGATGTAGCTCGAAGGTAGAATGCCTCTGGGTTCAATCCCTAGTAAAACACACACACACACACACACACACACACACACCCATACACTTGCCCATCAGTAGTGATTTTTCAGGTACTAAGGGGTTGTAGTTAATCTGTAGGAAGAAGAGTTGCTAGAAAAGTAACTGTAAATCTATAGCTCCAACTGATTTTATTTACCATACACATTGAATTATTTACAGACCATCAGTCTTGTGTATTAGTTCTTTTGATGGCTTGCAGGACACAGTAGTAGTAGTTGGTGAGCATTCCCTCCATGCCATCACCAAACTCAGAGATGCCACTGGATTATCTTGTCATTGTCCTACAGCTTTTCTTATTGGTGCATTATAGTTATATATCGTAGTGAGGTTCATTGTGTTAAAACATATATGCAGCCAGGCGTGGTGGCGCACACTTGTGATCCCAGTATTTGGGAGGCTGAGACCGGAGGATCCGGTTTCATGGCCAGCCTCAGCTACTTAGTGAGGCCCTCTGCAACTTAGTGAGACCCTGTTTCAAAAATAAAGAATCAAAAATAGGGCTGAGGGTGTAGCTCAGAGGTAGAATATCCCTGGGTTCAATCCCCAGTACCGCAAAAAAAAATGCATTCAACTCTGTGTGTATTTCCTTCCACATTCCACCCTGCTTCCTCGTCCTCCCTCCCCACATAAGTTAGTTTTTTCTTCTTGGTGGTGGTGGTGGTGATGGAGGTGTTTTGTTCTGTTTTTGAGACAGGGTCTCACTATGTTGCCCAGGCTGGCCTCAAACTTGTGGGCTCAAGCAATCCTCCCACCTCAGGCTCCTACGTAGCTGAGACTACAGAAACTGCAGCTTTTAAGACTGCTGTTGCACTTTAAATCTAGGAACTTAGCCCTTTGATAAAGACAGACCACTGCTCTAAGAGCTTGTGTTTGCTCTTTGTGTAACAGTCTTTATCCGGTGGATTAGGGGATCTGTGTGGGTATTTTGTGGCTTAATAGGTAGCTCCTGAAATAAGGCCAGTCGAGGCCAAAATTCCTTTCCTAACGTGGCTGCCAAGGCTCCATTCTTTTTTTTTTTTTTTTTTTTTTTTGCGGTACTGGGGATTGAACCCAGGGGCATTCTACCTCTGAGCTATACCCCCAGTCCTATTTTTTGTTCTTTATTTTGAAACAGGGTCTCACTCAGTTGCAGAAAGCCTCACTAAGCAGCTGAGGCTGGCCTCGAACCCGGATCCTCCAGTCTCAGCTTCCCAAGTACCAAGACTCCATTCTAACTAGT